>RJWM01010251.1:0-64420 GCA_004363535.1 Dasyprocta punctata
AAAAAAAAAAGAAAAAGAAAAACAATGAATCCAGGCATGATGGCATGTGGCTGTAATCCCAGTACTCATTAGGCTGAAACAGGAAGATCCCAAAATTGAGTCCAACTCCAGCCTGGGCTGCATAGCAAGACCCAACTTCAAAAAACAAAACAAAACCAAAAACCAGATAAATGAAGTGAATACATTGGAGGAATATAGGTAAGGTGTTTGATAGCATGTGGCATAGATATAGTACTATTTAATGGAGAAATAACAATGGAAATACTAAAAGCCAAGCACATGAAAAACATGATGCAGCTATTAACTCCAGGAAAAACAAAAAGCGGGTTTTACAGTATACCACCTGGCTCTATAGTGAACAGTATTTGCATTGAATAACTATTGATTTGTCCAGTGAGGTATTAGGAGGGAAGAAGGAATAGAGTGGAGGGGGGTGAGTTAAGTCCTCAGGGATTGTGACAAGATGTCAACAAATAATGTGCAAAATGGATAAACCACAAAAATGCCAAACATATTACTTAGAAATGTGGAATAAAATATGTCGGAAACTGTCAAGCAGAATCGGCGGCGGGTGCACAGTGACGTAAGATTGGGGGTTTTGTTCATTATAGCATAAATTAGATTTGAGATTTGGTGATTTTTTTCATTTGAAAAAGAGCAAAGGCCTATCTAAACCTTAAGCCTCCTATCTAGGCTCATTTCTTTTCTGTGTCAAGCAGAGGGCACGTTGATGTCAGAGAAGATGCCAGGATGTCGCTCTGGGACCAGATTGCTGGGTCTGTTGCTCTGTTCAGGATCTAGAAAGCTGACAGTGGCATAGCACTAACTTCATCGTTTGGGTAGAGCAAGCTTTGTAATATTATGAAAGGGGTAACATTATTTCTTAAATCACTTTTTGTATTTTAATATCACTAATTCATTTCTATAAAGGAATAACTACATTTTCTAAGAAAGTTTGATATGCTTTTCCTTTTTATTTTGGTTTCAATAAATGTTACCCAACTTGTGACATTCCCTTTAAAATGTCAACTTCTTAGGAAGGGGCGTATTTCTTTGTCTTTATCTTGCAGTGATTGTACCCACTGGGCAAGCAAATAAAGTTTATTGACTGCATGACAAAACAGTGCTACTCAATAGATAATGCGAGCCTTATTCTAATTGTAAATTTGGTAGCCATATTTTCATTAAAAAAAGAGAGCCAGTTAGAGTTATATTTAATATATTTTGTATAACCCAGTACATATATCCAAAATTCGTTTCAGTAACTACTAAATACAAAAATACCACAGTATGAATATCTCAGCTATCATTGAGTTTTTGTACTAGATCTTCTACTTCCACTGTATATTTTATACTTCATCACATTTCAATTTAGATGCTAAATTTTCATCAAAAATACAATACTTGATTTGTATTGAGATTTCATAAAACTCATGGCTGAAACAGTCTTTCATGCACATGTGGTTTCAAGAATACTTTAAAAGTTTTCCAATAATTCAACCTAGTAATAGCTTTAAATTAAAAATAAATCAGCTTATATTAAATAAAATTAAAAATTCAACTCCTCCATCCTACTAACTACATTCTAGGTACTCAATAGCAGCCCGTATCTAGTGACTATTAATGTAAGAGAGCAAGCTGTATAGAATATATGATGTTTAATATTTTCTGTGAATACTGTCTGCTCAATACCCCCAAAATATCATTCTCTTCTAGGGGCATAAGTGGGAGAGAAGACTAGTTCCCTCATCGAATAGACAGTTTGGTAGTTTTCAGAAACTTTGTGTGAGAGCCGGGCGTGGTGGCACACGCCTTTAATCCCAGCACTCGGGAGGCTGAGGTAGGTGGAGCGTTGTGAGTTCAAGGCCAGCTTGGGCTACAACGCGAGCGCAAGGCTGGCCTGAGCTACATAGTGCGACCCTGCCTCAAAAAACCAGGGCTGGGGAGTTTGGCTCAGCGGCTTAAGCGCCTGCCCTGGCAGGCGCAAGGTTGTGAGTTCAATCCCCAGTGCCGCAAAAAAAAAAAAAAAAAAAAAAAAAAAAAAAAAAAAAAAAAAAAAAAAAAGAAAGAAACTTTGTGTGAGTACCACTATCTTTAAAAGCACGTGGTTATAGAAGGTATGAATAAAAGGTTCTAGATTGACTTCAACTGAATGATTCTTTTTTCAATTAAAAACTGGGTAATTTTTTTTCGAGGGGAATAAAGTCTCACTATGTATTTCAGGCTGGCTTTGAACTCATGACGATCCTACCTCAGGCTTTCAAGTGCTGAGATTACAGGTGTACAGCACCACTTCCAGCTAAAATTCATGTTTTTGCATTTGATTTTTTTTCTACTGGTAAACCAGTTAAAATTAAAGACTAGAAGCAAAGTAGTTTGTTGAGGCATGAGGCATTATAGCTTGTATTTAGTACATCTGGAAACTATGAAGAAAGAAAAAAAGAAATAATTTTTAGCATAATTTTGGTCTACCCAGAAGCAAGAAAAAGAAAAGGATTACGGGCCAAGCCATCTATTTGAGAGGTAGTTCCTAAAAGCCCCTGCTTGGGTATGGATAAATGTGACAGGAATGGAAAGGAACCAATAAAGCCTATTTTATTAAGCACTACACTGAGTACTAAAGCTTAATCCCAAATGGGAGTTTTGAAAACTGGTACGGAAAATGTGCCAGGGTTGTATCAGCACAGGGAGAGGGAGGTGAAGCACTTAGACACCCACTTGCTCAGTCACTGGTTTAGAGCTGTTCTCAGGTGGTAGCAGTCTTTCTTTTTTTCACCCACAGAATGCTCAGGGAAAGCCTTTTGGACAAAGAAATCCAGGTATCAGCAACTGAAAGTTAGGACAATGTGCATGGAAAGGTACAGGGTAGAGAATATTGGGATCTTGATCTACTGACTTTTTTTATACTTTTTGACTTACCATCAAAGAACAGAAAGGCTTGTTTTAGATCTTTGGAACTATTTCAAAACACATACTCTGTGACCCAACTCCTCTCCATACTAGTTCTGAAATCCCAATGGAGTACACCCAGTTCCCTGCCCTGAGAACAGATGAGGGAGAGAGTAAAGACCAAGGAAACTTACAGACTACTCACTTACATAGTAGTCTAAAAAGATTTTGTGACAGTGTTGATCCTAGTGAGTGGAATGTATATAGTTGATCAAGAATTGTACAGTGTTTCCCACTTCTTTGGAACTTCAGCTCTGATTTGTGGGAAGTCTGTTTATTATCCACCAAGATTATCTTCAAATCTGTCCCACTTCTGCTAATAGTGTGTGTTGAATTCATAGACTGTGCCATGTTACCATAAGGAAAACTGTGTGGGGGTTTCCAGCTTGTAGAAACCAAAAGAGTAAACTTCAGTGGCCTTAAAAAAGGGATTTTCCAGTGCAAACTTTTAACGAAGGGAGTTCTCACTTTTATTTGTCAAAGACTATCAGAGACAACCTGTTGAATACTAAAAAGAAACATAGAGATGATTCTAACAATGAGACATTTCATAATTATGCAGTAAGTTAAGAATTCCAAATCACTTCTGCCAAACAAGCAAAAATTTTGAGAAAAGGCATTTCATATATGTTTTCCTATTCTATGTAAGAATACAGTATAGTACAGCATAAATATCTAAAGATTTATTTATTAGATTCAAAATATTGTGATTGTTCTTAATTGGAACTTAATTCTAGGTTCTTGCCATGTATTGTTTAAAATAGTCTAATGTGGAATATATAGGATTTTTCCCATAATTCAAAGCAAAACCAAACACAAACCCATTTGTTTTATGTGACACTTTCAGACTAAGAATTATATAGTTTTTATTTTTCACTATCTTGAGAGAGTAATATGAATTGGTCCATTAATTGCTCACCCAGTTATGTTCATTTTTTACCTTGAAGATTAATTTTCTATCCCTCTGCCTTAGAATTTCCTTTCATGGATCAGTGTGGGTAGAATGTTAACCCTTTAATGTTTCAAAATGGCTTGGGTTAACTTTCCATCACTGTGAGAGATATCATCGGGTACTAAAGAGAAGAAGTTTATTTTGGCTTATGGTTTCAGAGGTCTCAGTCCCTGGTTAGGTGGATCCACTGCCTTTGGGCTTGTGACAAGGCAGCATATCGCAGCAGAATGCAAATGGTAGAGCCAAGAAAGAGGAAAGGCTGGGGTCCCAATATCCCCTTCAAGGGCACACACATGCATAACCCTTCCAGCTAGGTTCCCCCACCTCCACAAAATGCCCCAGTGTAGGGACCAAGGCTTTCACTTATGGGTGTTTGGGTGTCACTTATCCCAACCACATCATGACAGCTTCCCCAGCATGAACTTCATATTGCCCAACTAATCAGAAGTGTCCCTGCAGTATTCAGGTATTCTGAGTTGTCCAAGGGCTCGTTCTTGTTTCTGGTCACCAGTGTAAACCAAATTGCAAGTGTTCCTTCCCACCCAACCTCTTTCAATCTAAGGTTTTTGCCCTATCTGAAATGTTTTAAAGATTTATTTTGTAGGTGATCTTGGTGATGATAATTACTAATACTTACTGAGCATGAATGTTGGAGGTTCTTTGTAAACATTCTTGTATTCAGTCTTTTCTCAATCCATTGGACTAGGTATATTTACTCTTTGAATTGAAGAGATCATGTTAAAGGTTATTAAATGTTTACTGAATCTTTCAAGGTCACCCAGTTAGAAGTTATGATATATTATCTAATTTAATTCATGAGATTATCAGGAAGAGAAAAATTGTTGGGAAATTTTAGTCTCTCACAGTCTTCTAGCCTTTGATGCCATTAATCTGATGCTTAATGCAATTTACATGCATATTGAGTTTTGTCCAAGCAAAATTAGAATTTAAAATATTTAATATATAAGCTGAAGGTTCTTGAAGCATGATTATTTGCTCCAGTAAAAACTGACTCTAATTGAAAATGAGTTATCATAAATCAATTTAGTATTATATATTTTTTATTTGCACTATATCATTTTTAACCACTAGAAGTAGTCACAGAGACTACAAGGGAGTTACTTTTTAGTCTGATTTACTGCATATGTTCTAAGAAAATGCTACAGATGGGGCTATAAATACCTCATTTTATATCTATCACTCCCCTTTAGAGTTCACACAGATTCATAGAAAATTCTACACAGTTGTATAGCAGGAACATACATGAATTTTTGAAAAACGATGAGTCATTGATCACATCAGCTAAGAATTTGATATCAGTGAGTTAATTAAGTTACTAGAGCCATTCCAAGGAAAATAAAATAGGCTCTTGTTAGCATTTCCTTTAAAGATTTTTGACCTCATAAAAGTTGATTTTTATTGACTGTAATGACAAATCTCCACTGAGAGGGTCTTGTGTGGAATGAAAACATCCCTCAGTATATGCAGTGCTTGATGCACTTCAGGTTTGCAGCAGAATGCTGGAGGGTACAGATTAACCACTCTCTACACCACAACTCAGGCAAACTTCTCTGTGTTAAGCTCAGATATCTTCTGAAGAAATTCTATCAATTGATTTGTTCTATGAGTTAGTCATTTGATTCCTGAATGATAAAATTTCAAGCTTCTAAATTAGTTCTATTGTGAATTTAAGTTTTTGTCTCCTGGTAAATTTTTATTGTCCAGATTAAGACTGCTCCAGACAACACTCTTCTAGCCACAAGTGTGGTAATACCTAGATATCTTGAAAGGTTGTTTAGTTCAGGATGGCAGTAACTTTTCCAAGGATTAGAATGACTGATAGCACACACTTTGGAGTCATATGAATGACTATATATTCACCATCTAAGGTGGCTTTGGAATCATATATGCAAGGAAAACATCAATAATTTAGCATGATACGGACATTCTTTTCAGAAGTTTATGAAAATACTAAGGGTGAATTCTATTGTGAATTCAAATAAATTGATTGAAGTACAGTTAAATTCAAGACCACCTAAAATTACATAGAAATATAATGAGGTTCAGTGACTTTAGTTTGAAATTCAGCAGACCTAGATTCCCAGGATTTTGTTTTTTGTCATTGTCTGATTATTTAATATGGCAGTAAAAGACTGAACACTCAGCTCAAAGTTCCTTTAGAAAATAACTGTGAAGTCCACAGCTGGACTTTAGATATGGCTTGACCTAGGCTCAAATCATGTCATCAGGCTGTTTCTGTCCTGTCTCATAGCTCTCCTCCTTTGGTGTAGCTTTCTTTGTTCTTAGTCTTTTGCCTCATGATGCTTAAATGATTTTGGCAGCTTTGTCTCACAGATGCTTCTGTTAAAGACCAGTGGGAGAAAAGGGAATTTGCTTTCATTGTAACTCAAAATTTCTACGTGCTGTGCCTGTACCTGAGCCAGTCACTTTGGCAAGGTGCTGACCGCACTGACTGGCTTAGTCACATAGCCCACAGGACTTGTTCTGCACTGTAAGAGGACAAAGGTGGCCCAGATGCAGGCTGATTTGTGTATTTGGCAGTGGTGAGACAATAATAATGGTACTAATAAAACTTAGCATCTATTTAGTGGGTTTTTTTTTATATGGCGGGCATTGTGCCAAGTGATTCACTGTGAATTACCTCATTTCATAATGGGACAGGGTAGTTCCCACTGGTGGGTGCTTTTCCTCAGTGGCTGCTGTGGTTAAGAGCACTGATTGAGAATGTGGGCGCCAATGGGCGTGGGAGGCTCCCAGGAAGATGTAAAGATGTGAGGTCATCCTTTGGACAAAGGGAGAAGGGGCCCAGAGTAGAGCAGAACAGGGCAGTATTGAGTGTTCATCTGAAGATAGAAATCATAAATTTCAAGTGAAAACAGATGTGTCGTGAGCTTTTTTCCCTCTTAGCAATGTTTGCATGATGAAGTGGGGCCAGAGGAAAGGCGAATTTTGGAGGGTAGGTTCTATGGAGAAATAGAAAAGCAAGGGACCTGGCGGTATTTTTAAAAGAGTTTGCAAGTGCAAATTATGTGAAATGGGCTGGGTAAGGAGAGAAGGGCTGCCAGGACAGGACTGACAGACAGTTAAAGGGAATTAATGAGCAAAGAACTGGAAAGAGGAAGTGGCATTTGGAAAGTGATGTTTTTCAATTCAGGGTTTCAGAGGCAGTGCCATTTCAGTGATGACAAAGTCAAGGGCAAAACTGGGCATGTGTGACTGCGGAGAACCAGACAGAAAGGTCCATAGGAAGGTGGTTAGCCCCGAGAACACTGAAATTTCAATCGGAAAGGGAGGATTATTAAGCCAGCACCTAAAAGGGGTAAGAGAGGAAACTAATAAGAGGCTGGCAGGTAGCAGCAGGGACAGGGCTACAAATCAAGGTGGAGAGAATCTCCAAAGATAGGTGGTTTTTAAAGGGGCTTGTGATGAGGTTAGGAGTAGTGGTCTGGACGTGGCAAGGTGAAGCACGTCCACCAATCCCTCTTCCGGCCCTGAGATACGTGGAGTGTGGGTTAATAAAAATGCACTGCAAAGAGAGGTTTAAGTGTTAAAAATGCACTGCAAAGAAAGGTTTAAGTGTCCCCTTAGCCAAAATGCAGAGTAGTATCCTCTGAAGCATCCATACCAATCATCTCAAGGCAACAAATCATCAAGGCGGTGAAGGGAGCATTCCACAAGGAGTCAGAGTTTATTGGGGAATTTGCTTGAATTCTCAAGAATCACAGAGGAAGGATTTAGGAGCAGGATATGAGTGGGAAATTCAGCTGGGTTCTGTGATGTGTAGAGCAGTTACAGCCATCAGAATTTGATATTTCATGATCTAGGGGGCCTGAACTTCCTCAGCCCTTTGAGGCAAAAAGACACCATAATTGGGGAACATCTGAGAGAAGAATGAGCAGCGCATAATATTGCAGAGACCCTAAGAAAAGGGAGGAATGATTATCCTTTAGTGGTTTGGGCCATCCAAATTTATTTGTCTCTTCTTAATTGGGAGCTAAGGCTTAGTTTTTGCCCAGTGAAGAGGACCTTTGAGAGTAGTTGGTTCCACTAGAGAAGTAGAACTCACAGGCCAAGTTAAAGAGATGACTGAGGAATGCCACCATTACCTTTGAGCACCTAGTGACAGTGGCATCTGACAAGGGACGATTTAAAGATGGACCATAAACACATATAAGAAAGAGAAGAGTCTAATGCAGAAGGAGCTAGAAGATGTTAAATGGAACCAATAGGAAATACTTAGTATGAGAAGTACAATAGTTTAAGTCAGGAACACAATATATGGATTAAAATACATTAAAAATACAGCTAAAGACCAACTGATGAACTGGAAAATCAGTTTGATCCACCAGCCTGTGGCACTATTGGAAATTGTGGAACCATTAGGAAATGGGAATCAGGGAGAGGAAGATAGGTTATTGGGGGCATGCTCTTAAAGGGGGTATTGAAACCTTGGCCTCTCTCTTACTCGTTCTCTCTCTCCACCCTTATCCCCTTCTCTCCCTCTCCCTCTTTTTTTCTCCTTCCCCCTCTCCCTTCAACCTTTCCTTCCCTGTTCGCTTTCCTTCTCACCTTCCCTCCTCTCTTTCTCCATCCTGGCTGCCATGAGATAAGCAGTTTCCTTTGCCACATGCTTGCACCAACTCAAAGGCAGCAGGACCAAGTGACCACAGATTATGAGCCCAAATAAACCTCTCCTCCTTAAGTTGATTTATCTCAGGTATTTTGTACCAGAGACAGAAAGGTGAATAACACAGAAACTGTTTCACAAGTTGACCAGAATGATTGAAAGCAATTATAAAAGGCCCAATGAAGCATTGTTTCACACTTGTGAGAACAGGCAGTATAAAAAATAGTGACAATACCCAATGCCAGCAGGAATGAGAAACTATATCATTTGACCATTCCTGATAGGAATGTAAAATGTTATGTCCACACCAAAAACACTTTGACAGTTTCATCATAAAAACTACCATTCTAGCAATTGTACCTCTTGGCATTTATCCCAGAGAAATGAAAGCTTATGTTCACACAAAACTTGTACACTAATGTTTATAGCAGTTTTATTCATAAGAGCCAAAAAAACTAACAGTAATTCTGTGTCTGTCAATCAGTGAATAAGTAGTGGTGTATCATGTCCCATGTCATGGAATAGGACTCAGAAATGAAATAAATTACCAATACTTGCTTGGATGGATGTTAAGGGAATTATTCTAAGTGAAAAATGCCAATCTCAGAGGCATGCATACTGTATGATTCCATTTATGTTACATTCTAGAAATGACAAAATTATAAAAATGGAGACGATATAAGCAGTCATCAGGGATCAGGAAAGGGACAAGGGAGGAGAGAATTGCCTGGTGGCTATGGAATATTTCAGGATCTTAGTCATGTCAGTGGCTTTATGACTCTGTACATGTGATAAAATATCATACAACTGTAGACAATGACACTTTTAAAACCCGCACATGCAGAATCTTGGTTCAGTCCAAGGGAGTACGAACTCTTTTTTACCATTTCTTACAAGTCTATAATTATGACAAAATAAGTGTTTTCTTCCTTTTCCTTTCTCTTTTTTTTTTTTTTTTTTTTGCTATTGTTGTGGTGGTGGTGTGGGAGGGTGATAGAAATATGTAGAACAAAAGAATGAGGACCACCAATAAGATAAAGAATGAGTATCTTACCAATAAGATAAGAATTAACAAGAGCAACAAAATGTAGGAGAAAATATTAAAGTGTGAAGTCAAATGTTTCAGGAGTGAAGGAAACATAAAATTCCTCAGTTTGAAAATGTCCACATAGCTCCAGAATAAATTATGAGTACTCATAAGTAGACATAGCAACTGTTATGGCTTATGTCTGTTGTAATCCAAATACTGTTTATCATAATCCAAATATTGTAATCTTCTCATGGCTTGAGAAATTTTACATTTGGAATCCCAATGAAACATTGGAATCCCGGTGAGTTAATCCCAACCTACCACCTCTGGTGCAACCCACAGTGAGCATAAAGACACTACGACGTATTTAAAATTACAGGCAGCCAAGGGATCCTGAGTCTGGTCCAGGTGAAGATACACAAAACAAAGGCCTTGATCCAAGGTATCACCCAGCAGTTGTTAACTCATGAAGAAGGGAGTGGCTCCAGGATGACCAACAGTGAATATGGTGGGAATTACAGAGTAATATGAGCCAAGCTGGCCAGGTAGAGAGAAAGCACCTCTGCAATATGCAGGGAGAAGGATATGCAGAAAGACTAATCTGCATAACTCAACTGAGGTAGCATGTGAATGATTTAGGAGGATGTTGCTTCAGTTTCTGATATATAAACTTTTATGCTCTGGGAAGTCATAACCTCTTATTTTGAGGCTCGAACCCAGGTGACATTTCTGAAGCTTTGTGGCTCTGCCATCCGGCTGTACTCAACTGTTCAGAAGGAGAGCAATGTAAGGAAATAGGAAACTGTCAGCTGGCTTCAAGGATTACATATCAGTACCTTAGCTAGCCTTATTTGCATTGCTTAGGGCCAGTTGAAGGGAGAAGGAAATACCATTGTCAGCTCTGTACATATCAGTACATGCAGACAGTGTTCAATTTAATGCTGAAGCAATTGTTTTACATTCAAGGAGAGCCACTCAGGTCATCTACATATGTCTAGATGTTCCCTCCAAAGCCTCATGCAGTCATAGGTGGGGCTTTTTCAGAGGTGGTTGGATCTAGAATGTAATCGTGCAATGCTAGGGGTGGAAGGATTAAGGCTGTTAGTGCTACCTGCCCTGAGTAGCCTGAATAAGGTATAGAGGATAGAAATAGCTGTGGTTGTCCCTTGTTCCTTTGCTACCTTCTGCCTTCCATGAACTTTCTCCTCTATGAGACCTGTCAGCCACCCGACCCTGCCTTGGAGCCAGCCAATTATGGACTGGAACGACTACAAATTGTGAGCTAAATCGGCCTTTCCTCCTTTAACTTAGGGTTTTGGGTGTTTTGTCTCAACCATAAGAAGAATAACTAAGAGAGTGACATTTACAAAAACCAAAGACTTATTCTAAAATAATAGAGCACCAGAAGGTTATAGAGGAAGAACAGATCACTTCTAAAAAATAAGACTCCTGGTAACAACAGACCTCTGAACAACACCAATACTGTGAACAGAGATGATCCTCTTCAATACACATGCAGTTAACTACACAGACTCAAAATACATCAAACAGCAGAGAGGAACTGATCAACATTTTTATTAGACATTTTGACACATGCTGTCGAGACATCAATCAACCAAAACTAAGCAGAGGGAAGACCTGAATATAATTAATAAGCTTAGTCATTAAGATACATATACCCAATATAGAATAGGCAATATTATTCTTTTTTTTTATTTAAGAGAAACACAGAAAAGAAAAACAAAGAGCAAAAGAGACGAACAACAACAAATCCAATACAATAACAGTGTAGGTTTACAAAACAAGATGATAGAAATTTGACAGTGGTTGTAATATTGCGTATTGTTACCTTCAAAAGGGTTGCTTAGATTAACACATATAGACATGTAAAATTGATCTAATCATATGAGTATTAACTGTTCTTTTCCAGGAACTAATACATTTAGTAGTATAGTCATTTTAGCTATCTTATGTGTGTGTGTGTGTGTGTATATATATATATATATATATATATATATATATAAATATATATATACACAAATTTATGTCTTTTCCTTTTCCCTTCCCTCTTTCCTCCTTTTACCTATCCCAATTACTTTTCCTCTTTGAGGAGTTTCTTACCCTTACACAGTATTTATTATAGATTTTGATCATATATACTTTTTCAGTTGGCAATAATATTCTTTGCTACAAAGGGAACATTTACCCCCCAAAAAAGTGGTGATTAAGAATCAACGTCAGTAGGTATGCTGCTTGACCATACGACCATACTGCAGCAAAACCAAAAATAGTAACTATAAATGGATAACTTTAAAAATCACATTTGGAAACTAAATATATAAACCTAAACATCCAATCATTGGGTTAAAATGGAGTCTATTTTTCAGAAATCCTTTGTAAGGTTTTCCTCATATAGAGTTAATGTTTATGAAGTTTATTTTTGGATGTTTTATGACTTCGGGGGTTATTCCATAGAGATTACTTTTCATTACATTTTCTGGTTAGGTGTTAGTGATATATCAGAAGTTCTTCAGTTTTGTATGTCAATCTTGAATCTTGCCTCTTAAGCAGTTTTCTAACTTTAATAGCTTTCATACATCGCCATGTGGTACCCCAAATAATGACAGCTTGTACTCTTCCTTTCCAAGACCCCACCACTACCATTTCTGCTTTCATTGTTGGTTCATTCTCACCTTATGCATGATTTCAACTGGGAAACTTCTAATGTTTTTTCTCCCATTAATTGTAATATATCTGCATGGTTCTCTTTATCACATTAAGGGAACCTTTTTCTACTCTTAATAATAATCACAAATAGATGCCATCTCAGCAAATGGCTTCCTTGCCTAAGTGACTGGCTACTCCACATCAAAAGTCAGAAAGGAAAAGTGGTGGAATCTAGGGAGCACTTGCTTTTTTTCTTTTATGAGAAAACTCTGGAGTCCAAAAACATCACTTCCATTCAGCATCTCAGTGACCAAATATTAATCACATAGCCACATCTAGCTGCCAAGGAAGCTGGGCATTGACACTTGTCACTGGACAGCCTGTACCCAGCTGAAGTGCTAACTACTGTAGAGGAAGGACAGGCCAAATACGAGAGGATAATGAACTGCACAAGTAATTATATGCTTTATTCCTTTAATTTGTTAATGTAGTAAAAAAAATTAAAAATTTTACATTAAATCATCCCTTATGTTGCCAGAATAATTACCGCTTAGGCATGAAAATTGTTTTAGTGTGTTATTGGATTCTATTTAGAAGTGCTTTATTTAGGACTTTTGCATCGGTACGTACTAAAAATACATTTGTTTCAGAAAGTAGAAGGAACACTTTTTACATTTAAACAGTACTTTGCAGTTTTTTAAATCATTTCACATACATTACCTCTTGTGCTAATAGGTGATAATCAGAAGCTGGCTATATTTTAAAAAGTCAACAGAAGTATATAAGTAGAAAATACCTACAAATGGAACGTGAAGCTTCTTATAATTGCCTAAATTCTACAGAGCCAAAAGTGAGACTAGAGTGCAGATTGGGGAAGAGAAAAAGGTGCAAGGGATTGAAAATGGAATTCTGATCACAGGAATCCAAGGAAGGATGTTCACACCCTCTGGAATGCCCGGGGAACAATGGCGCTCTGAGCTCTGTATAATGTTTAGCATCTGTGGTGTTCTAGACATTTTATCAATGCAGTGTCTAAACAACCCAGCTTGAATTTACAAGTAAGGGCTTTTCTGGCTATTAAGCATCATTGGCTTTATGAACTTTTCATTTCTTACTTTCCTGCGTATACCAAATTAGATCATGGCAGCTGAGCGCTCTCGTGGACAAAGGAGGCGCTAAAAGCGCAAGACACTCCGGCTTTAGTCTGGCAGCCAAGTCGTGTGTGTGCTCTTCGCACATTCTCCCCTGGGACTGAAGAGCTTTTCCAGAAGCACAGTAATTACCTAACAGCAATCACTCACCACTCGCAAGTATGAAATGCCTTCGGGAGGAAAATAGATGGTAGAGGGTAGGCTGATGTAATTTTGCAAAAAGAGGCACTCAATATTAAGAGTGGCTAGGTGTCACAATAAATATAGAATTACCCAGACAGCACACCCTCTGTAGATTTTACCCATATAAAATATGCTGTCTGGGGCCGGGAGTTTGGCTCAGTGCCTTAAGCGCCTGCCCTGGCAGGTGCGAGGTTGTGAGTTCAATCCCCGGTGCCGCAAAAAAAAAAAAAAAAAAAAAAAAAAAAAAAAAAAAAAAAAAAAAAAAAAAAAAAAAAAAAATATATATATATATATATATATATATATATATATATATGCTGTCTGTTCCCTTCTGCTAGCCCCAGAGCCCCCATTGTGCCATAGACACACAGGACATAGCTACTTACAACAACATTTAACCCTGAAATTGTACCCCTGGGCTCTCAACAGGCCACTTGGCCTGTTTCTCTCCTTCCCCTGGTCCCACATACGTGCACAGGTGCAGCTGTGCTGGAGGCATACCTGGGACGCTGTGCTGGCTTCCACCTGACCCCTCAGCTGCACGTTCCACAGTGAAGCAACGACCAGGAAACAGCCTGGCTGTGCACATCATCAACACACATATCACATTGGAAAAATTAGCTGCTGGCGTAGCTTTTGGCTTTGAATTTTGTGAGAAGATCAGAATGATAATTCACTGAAATCCATTTCATTTTGTACTGCTTGTTGGACACCCTAGGTGCCTAAATTCTTAATGACTATTGAGATAAATTTCTATCCCCAGTATCATTTTTTAACATGCACAATACACAGACTAAAGCTCAGAGAAATATCCCAGCATTGCATCTATTTTTAGCAGCATCAGCCTTTGAAATTAATTATGAATATAAAAAATGGATGAGGCTGAAGTCCTGATGAATAGTCCCCACACACGCGCTGCTATTTGCACTGTTTCTGTTTGCCATTCCTGATAGATGTTGCATGTCTTGAAGGCACAACATTGGTGTAAACAACCCAAGAAGTGTCACTAAGCATCTCAGTTTAAAATAAATGTTTTAAAATAGTTAATTATACTTTACCCTAAAGGAAGAGACAGTGTTTCCTCAGGTCCCTGAAAATGGATAATGAGTAAGTCAAAGCTTGTGGAGATCCAGAATTTGGTTGCCTATTTTTAAAGTGCTGAAGTGGGGTTTAAAACAAGCTGCCAGAGATCAAGTCATATTTGCTGGACTCTGTGGTCTCCTGTGTGTAAGTACATAAGGAGAAGATTGTAGGGTGGGGTAAAGGAATAGGGAAAGAGCATTGAGGCTACCAGATGAGAAGTAGGTTGACAGCTGCACGACTAAAAGCCTGGTATGGGTTGAACAAAGATAGGTAAATTCACAGGGTGGGGGGAGCATAGTATAAAGTAGACCTATCTATACCTGAGAATTTAGGGAGGAAGTCGAACCCTAATCCTCCTCTCTACCTATCCATTTTTAAGAACTCAATAAATACTGCATGATCACTGAATCACATTTGGGTTATTCAAGATTTACATGTGGAAAGTAAAACTATAGAACTTCAAAGATACTAAGTCAGGTGTGGTGGTACACACCTGTAATCCGAGCACTCACTTGGGAGGCTGAGGCAGGAGGATTGCCGTGAGTTCAAGGCCAGCCTGGGCTTCATAGTGAGTTCAAAGCCAGCTGAAACTGCATAATGAGATCCTGTCTCCAAAAAAAAAAAAAAAAAAAAAAAAGAAGAAGAGAAAAGAAAAGATACTGAAATGAGCATTTCTGTAATTTTGGGTGGAGACAAACTCTCAAGGCAGAGTATGATATCTGGAAGCCATTAGAATACATATTAATGAAATTAGACTAAAAATTATAAAACTTATACGTGTCTGAGCATTGAGTCTCATTCTTAACTCCAAGACCCCATCTTCAAAAGAACTCTTAATTCTAAAGCCTTAAATAAACATGCCTTAAAATATATATACATAAGGAAATAAATGAAAAATTATGATCCTGCCATTATTGAAATATTTCTAAAATAGCTGTGGCCCCAGGATAAGCCTCCCTAGGCTGGGTTCGTCCAGTCTCCGAAGATCGTGTTTCTGTAGGGGCAGAACCTGCCAGCAGGCTTGATCCCTTACAAAACCCCAGACCACAGGCAGCCCTTAGCCAAAGTAAACAGGCAAGGAAGGAGAAGGAGCAGCAGAATTGTCAGCAAAGTCTGCAATGTTGGAACTCAAGCCACGGCTTTCAGTCCTTCTCAGAAACAGCAGCCAAACTCCATGATTTTACAGTGGGACCAATGCAAAGGTGGCAGGACTTTTTAAATTATATTATCCATGTATCCTACAGAGATACCTTGGTCTTGTAAATGATATAAAAATATTGCCTAGTGACAAATACTTGTAAGTGATTCTCATACCGTTAGCTTGTAAAGCGGTTGCCCTGAGTGAAACACCATCATAGAATGTAGGGTTGAAAATCTGCATGGAGGTCAAGGTCAAAGGAAAGTTCTAATTAGCGGCTAAGTACCGGCAACACCCCGAGCCAGTGTGACCTGGTTCCATCTCGCTGAGTGACTGAAGCGTGTGGCTATGGCCCACCTTAAGCAGCTACCATGGGGTTTCATTTTGTCCAGAATCTACAGCGTTCTAATTGCAAATTGGCTCTCCTCAATGCGCAGTCACCTCGAATAATGGAATAATGTTTCCATGAGGATGGGGGCTTGTGTGCCCTAGTCGTCTTGCCTCTTTCACCTTGGGTTTGAATGGGGCAATCACTGAAATGCTAGTGCAGTTGGTATTGTCTTCTCTGTATCAGCCCAGTGACCAGTTGGATTGGTTCCTTTGAACCTGGTGTCATATCCTTATTAAAGCCCACTCTGTGGAGACCCTAGAGCTCCTCACCCACAGGCCGCGCTTCACACTGGTGTGAACCATCAGGACTGTGACCTGCATAGCTCAGGCCCATTTGCTTCACACAGTCTAGTAACAGAGGCAGCAGCTGGGCATGGTGGCGCATACCTTTTAATTCCAGCACTCAGGATGCTGAGGCAGGAGGATCATTGTGAGTTCGAGACCATCCTGGGCTACAAAGTGAGTTCTAGACCAGCCTGAACTGCATAGCGAGACCCTGTCTCAAAAAACAGGGCTGGGGATTTAGCTCAGTGGCTTAAACGCCTACCAGGCAGGTGCGAGTTTGTGAGTTCGATCCCCGGTACCAAAAAAAACAAACAAACAAACAAAAAAAAAAAAAAACAGAGGCAACACAGTGGTAGGAGTATTTGAGTGGGGGAAGTAAAACAATCCCGGAATTATTTGCCTCCATCTTCCCTTTGCTTGGGATGAGGTCACGCAGCTGTTTCCATTGAATGAGATAAAATAAGCAAAAAATAGCTATGGGACCATTACTTTACATTGGCAAATCAGAACTCTTGGAAAAACTGGTTTTGGTTGCTCGAGTACTCACTGTTGGAGAAAACTGCCTTGGAGGCGGTACACAGAGATCTGTAATTGAGCGTTCATGGTCTGTGTTGGGAAGGCGAAGGGCAGTCAGGTGCACAGCGCTGGGCATTTCGCCTTCTGCCCTGTGCGCAGAGTGCCCTTGGCCCCGCCTCCAGCCGGGACCTGTGGAATGCAGCATGGGACCGTAAACAGGGCTGACCTGGAAGGGCCCCTGTCTACCAGATCCTGGGGCAGGGTCAGTGCCATGGGTTTGAAAAGAGCTTCCTGTGACCTCGCTGGTGCCAGAACTCATGAATTCAACTTAGGTTTCTTTTAGTAGCCTCCCTGGGTAACTGAAGAAAGAAAATATGTTTTCATTCCTGCCCGTTAGGTGTTCTCAGCCCAGCGTGAAATTCTCAAAAGCAATGTCATCATTTGTGTGCATGGTTCTTCATCTAGACATTTCACTATGATTTCCCTCCACCCCTACCCCTTCCCGATTGCCCCTTCCTCGCCCCTCTCACCGCAGGTGTGGAAGACATTGTGGCCATAATGATTCCGGAGCCCAAAGGGAAGGAGATCGTAAGCCTGCTGGAGAGGAACATCACCGTGACGATGTACATCACCATCGGAACCCGGAACTTGCAGAAATATGTGAGCCGCACTTCGGTTGTGTTTGTCTCCATCTCCTTCATTGTCCTGATGATCATTTCCCTCGCATGGCTGGTCTTTTATTATATCCAGAGATTTCGATATGCAAATGCCAGGGACAGGAACCAGGTGAGTACCAAAAAGTTAAAACAAACAAACCAAAAAGACTTAACATTATTGCAAAAGCAATACACATTACTGTGTAAACTTTGAAAGCTGCCGAAAAACCCCAAGACAGAAACGAAATTACCTACAATCCCTCTACTCAGCAAAAACATTGTTAACATTTCTTGCATAGTTTTCAGATATTTCCCAAATACACATATTTTCCTGTTTATTAATGTTGTATAATAGCTTCATGTTTTGCCTGCATTCCTATTGTTCTTTTTGTGGACAATTATTTAATTAAGCACAGAATAAAGGGAGACGGGGGCAGTGAGTTGAGATGATGCTGATAGTGTGACACATATTTAAATAAAGTGATAGCACATTGAATTGTATCCCCCTTTCTCACCGTATCTGGGAGATTATCTTGGAGTTTGATTCATATCAGCACACAAACCAGTCCCATTTCTGATTTCACTATCTGTGTATTGTCACGTTTATTTAACTAACATCTATTCTGGGCATGTTTTCTCTCACAGAACAAAATGCACACATGATACTTAGCAGATTTGTATGTAAAGTAAATCCTACTAAATTTAATTTACTAGGAGAATGGTATATGTATTTTAAGTTTAAAATAACAGTTCTTGGCAAATTATCTGCCAAAAACTGTTGGATCAATTTATGCTTTAGCCAACAGTGTGTACAAAATAGTTACAGCTTCTTGTTGGGTGTGATTTCATAAATTAAAAATGTCACCATTTTTTGGAGTTTAGAGTGTATGCTATATAACTTGATGGTAGAACACTTACCTGTCGCAAAAGATACCGAGTTTAATCCTCAGCACTGCAAAAAGTAAAAATAATAGTAATATAATAATAATAATCACCTTCTATGTATTGTGAGTAACATTAAACATTTTCAAGTATAATAGAAAAATTAAAGATTTTTTGTATGATATCTCCTTATATTATTTGATCCATTTTCACCCCAGTTTTTGGTCATTTTCTCTTTAACATGCAGAAGGTCTTTATCAGCAAAGAAATTAACCCTTCCTTATGATACACGATTCAGTTTTCTTTCCCCTTCTATCATTGTCTTTGATTTTATTTATGTTGCTTTTTGCCATGCACAGAATTTTGGTTTTTATATAACTAAGCTTGTCAGTCTTTTTATATAGCTCCCAACTATTGCATAAAGTCACATAAAGGCCCAGACTACTGAAAAACGTTTGTAGCATTTTCATCTACCACATTTTTGTTTCATTTTTGTGTTTAACTCTAACAGCACTTATTTTAGTATAAGAATAAAGTGAAGAATTAATGCTTTTTTCAGATGCCCTACCATTTTTGACTGCTATTCATTGAATAATCTTTCCTCCTCTCATGTGCAGTATCTTCATTTAACGTATTTTAAATACTCATTCTGTTTCTATGCTCTCTTAACAGGACCATTAGTCTGTCCATTCATACTCCAGTACCTTATAGCTCTGAGCACTCTAGAATTATAACGTGTCTCTTAGCTTTTCATGCTTTTTTTAATTGTTCTATCTGTATTTTTCATGTTTTATCTTCATATGAATTTAGAATCATTATATCAGTTTCAGTTTCAAATTTACAGAATAATTAAAATGTAGAACTTTATGTTGAGTCTTTCTATCCAAGTATAACATTCTCAGCTCTTTTTCTTGTGTCGAAGCATTTTAAAATATTCTTGCTAATCCTGCACATTTGTTTATTTTTAGGTATTTATTGTATGGCTATTATAAATTTTCTTTTGCATATATAAAGGCTTAAATTTTTGAATATTTTTACATTATTAATTTCTTCATTATTATTGCCTTAATAATGATGCATAGTATTTATAACACACAGGGGTACCAAAGGGCTTTATGTAAATCTACATATCTAATCCTCGTAATAACTCTATAATAGGAAGTTTTATTATCCTTGTACAAATGAGGAAACTGACCACAGAACAGTCACTTATCTAGTCACTAACAAAGCCAGCAACTGAATCATAATCATGTTCTTGACTACTACATTGCAGTATTTATGATTATATATATTAAATTATCAGGATTGCATTAGTAACACCCACAGTTAGTCATAATTTAGTTTTTTCAAATTTTAAGCATACTATCTTTCAAAATGTATTAGCTTTTCTAAGAAACCCCCAGAAAAATCTGAAATAATATGTTGCAAATATTTCTTTTCATATAGTATTTGTGGAAACATCCTCAGTTTAGTGAGATTATTTCTATCATTTTTCATTTTATTATTTCCTCCTTCTAAGTTAAGATATATACTTATTGTGTTATAAAAATATAATATCAGAAATGTCAACTTATTAGTAAGAGTGTTTATTTAAAAATGAATGTTTAATCCAAATTCCCGTTAATTAGCTATGCTTTACATTTTTTGTTTTGTGCTAATAAAAAGAATGCACTATATTAATGAGTCTCCCAATATTTAACCATACCAAATTTCAAGTATATTCTATTCCTTTCATCTGTCTTGGATTATATTTGTTATTATTTGCTATATTATTCATTTTTTACCTTAGCATTTGAATGTTAAATGTGCCCATAGTTTACACTTTTGTCATGTTAGATAATGGTTATTCTAGCTTTATATGAAGAATTGTCAAACTTTCCTCCAGAGCTGTGATGTCCAACATCATAGTCACTGTCCATTTGTGGCCCTTCAAGTTTAAATTAATTATAATAAAGTGAGTTTGAAAGTTCTGTTCCCATATACAGTAGCCATATGGCATGTGGCAGCAATCTGGCTGTGCCCATGTGGAGCATTTCCACCACCACAAAAAATCTGACTGGGCAGTGTTGCTATGAGACACTTTACAGACCACTGGCATTAACTGATTCTTAAGTATTAGTAGAAAGCTTCTGTGAGCTAGTAGGTCTGAATTGTTTGGTTTAGGAAGATAGTTCTTTTACTTTTTTTGTTATTTCATGGCAATTGATCTGTTACATTTTCTGTAACTTCTAGAACAATTTTTTAAACACTACATGTTTTTTTCAGATTCTCAAAATGATACATATGCATTTTACTAAACTTTGGCAACCACACAAAAATCACTGAAAGGAAAAACAAATTACTCATTACCACCACTAAATTGTTAACAATTGAATATGTTATTTTTCAGGTACTTTTAGCCCCTTACATATGCATTCAGTGAATTATCATTCTATATATGTGTACAAATACACAAGACACACACACACGCATGCACACATATTATACTTTATATTAAATGGTGAACATTTTCCCCATCATTAAATCTTCTGAAACATGAAGCTACATGTTAATTCCACCACTTACCAAAAAATGAGAATCATTTCTTTTTTTGTTGTTGTTAGTTTTTAAAACTAAATGGTAATATACCATTCTCTTACGATTTCAGTGTAAATTAGTGTACATCATTGTCAAAACCACTGAACATGACACTGATCACTGCAATTCCCAGTGAATTTGTTATTATTACTACCATGTGAATTCCTTAATGACTATATACCATATAACCCAATGTTGCTGCTTTCATTAAATATTCTGGAATATAAATGGATACAATGCCAATTAAACATAAGGTGGTAAAAATGGATTTAGAAAAATAATGGATTTGGTTCTATGGATTACATATGAAATGATAGTTATTTAAAAGATAGTCACTCAACTAATCACACAGTGCTAAATAGAAATGATGTCATTATATTTTTGAGCCTATAGATAATTCAAGCAAGCATTAGATAGTTGAGGCAAGGATAAGATGTTAAGTTTGCATACACTGAGTAACTATTTCAGTCATTTCACTTGGCGCAGGCACATATAACCTGCATGTCTGTCTAGGCACATGCATATTCTGTGTTACACATGAAAAATAAATTGGTAGGTGATGGTGTAGAATTAATGTTCATGGACTTTAAGTTTTTATTCTACCTTTTTATTAACTTTCTGTGAATTACAGGGTCACTCAGTAAATTGGGATCTTGGTAAAAGCTAACACCATTTCCTCATCAAAATAGTCCCTATACTTTGTACTTTTGGTGGATGGGATTAGAACATATGATTTCTTTAGAAATAGTATCCCTTTTTTGATAGGTACTGTGCTGCTCTATTTGACAGAAAGTTACAACTGTACAAGCTGTAGTTGTAATAAGCATCAGGTTAACTTAAATCATTTATTTTTATTAAAGCATTATTGACTTTCAGAGTGACTCTTCAGTTCTATGTAGAATCACAACCTGAAAGAGAATATAAAAGGCACCAATTTGACATTGGTGAAGTATCCAATATTCAGGTATATGAAAAGAGACTGTACTTCAGTTACCCAGATGAATACCTCTGTCTGCTTGGCTTTGTGTGGATACAAGTAAAAGACAGTCTTCGGCATCATATATGATCCTAACCCTTTTCATGCTGCACTGTTACTTGGAAAAGATCACTTCAGCACAGTATCTCATGGTATAAGATTTGCTAGATGTGGCCATTGGGATCAGTAGCCAACATGGGCCGAGAAAGCCAGCCAGTCACACCCTCATGAGCATGCCAGCTGTCACCGAGAACCAGTAGCCAGTGCAGACTGGAAGAGGTAGCGAGCCACATCCCCCAACAACTTGCCATCGGCCACTGGGGACCAGTAGCCAGTGTTGGCCAGAAGAACCAGCCAGCCAAGCCCCAGAGTGCCTGCCGCTATTGGGGGAGTCTCGGTGTGACCGTACATGTCTGGAGAAGCCTGCCACACACCTCACCACCTCCCCAGGAACCTACACCCCTCACACCATGGACAGTCACACCACAGACAGGCAGCCCATGCAGGAAGCGCGTGGCACCCCACAACTGACTCGTCCAGAAAAAACCAAGAAAATGTTAAGACAAAGGAGCAAAAGGCAATCTCAGACCTCCAACCTACACAGAATAAGTCTGGGAGACATAGACATGGAATAAATTGAAAGTCAGACACCTGAAATTTTTGAAAGGATAGCAACTTAAGTAAAGAAACAATTTCATGAGGCTGCAAAAGTAGTCAGATCAGAAATATCTCAGGTAAAAGAAGAAATGACAGACATAATGAAATAAGTGCTAAGCATATCTAAAGAAAACAGGTAAAAAAGAGAAGAATAGGAAAATGATGGAAACCTTGAATGAACAATATGGGAAGGAATTACAACTCATGAAACAGATTCAAAGAGATATCCAGAAAATTAAAACTCCATTGAAAGCTGGCAAAACTGAAAGAAACTGAAAATAGACTTTCACACCTTAAAGATAGGATTGCAAGTAGCAATCATGAGAGGAAATCTCTCTTAAAAATAACAGGGAACCAGGAAGGAAAAATAACTTAAGAGTGATAGGTGTCAGCAAACAAGCAGGGGTCAAAACAAATGACATAAAATGACTATTTACCAAAGTAATAGCAGCAAACTTCTGAAGCATGGGGAAAGGACCTGACATAAGATAAGTGAGGCATATAGCACTCCAACTACTCATAACCAAAATAAATCTACACCCAGGCATATAATAATCAAGATCCCAGAAATTCAGCATAAGAACAGAATATTAAAGTCTGTTAGAGAAAAGAAGTTGATCACCTATAATGGAAAATGCATCAGAATCATGGTAGACTTCTCAACACAAAGCCTCAAGTCAAGAAGAGCTTAGAAAGAAGTGTTTCAAGTCCCGAAAGAAAAAACTTCCAACCCAGATTGATGTACCCTGCAAAGCTATCTTCCAAAATGAATGGAAAAATAAGATACTTCCATGACAAAGAACAACTGAAGGAATGCGTGACCACCAAACCACCCCTACAGGGAGTGCTGAAGGATCTTCTAGAGAGAGATAAAGATAACCATGATTCCAGGAACAGCAGCAGAGAGGGATCACTGAGTGGGGCATGTAATTGAACAGAGAGGAAAAGTGAGGGACCAGCAGCAGGAGGATAGCATGACAGAGATGAGCCAGTGCATGTCAGTTGTAGCCGTTAATGTAAATGGCCTCAATTCACCAATAAAAAGAAACATGGGCAGAGTGGATGGGAGATAGGATCCATCAATATGCTGTGTACAAGAAACTCATTTGACTCAAAAGGAAATTTGTGGACTGAAAGTTGGAGAAGAGACAGCAATGCTCCGTATGACAAGGACCCAGAAAAAAGCAGAGGTAGTTTGCCTATCAACTGCAGAATGGATAGGAAAGTTATGGTATTTTCATCAGTGGAAGGCTACTCAGCTATAAAGGACAATCTCAAGGTTCTTGTAGATAAATGGATGCAACTTGAGATCATGCTTGTGGGTGAAATGGTTCAGACTCACATGGGTGAACATCATGTTGTCTCCCTAGTATAAAAAAAACTGAAGAAGATAGTGTAGTCCAAAATGTACAATAGATATTGGAAAGTCAAAGTGGAGGAAGTATCTAAAAAGGGAAGGTGGTAGCCATTGTTAATTTCCTATTATCTTGTTTTGAAGTCCTATATCATTTTCCTTGTTTTGTGTGGTTTGGTTTTATTTTCTTTTGTTTTATTTGATTCTATTACGTCTGATGGCAACTATTTTGAAGATAGCAAGATATATTTTGGTAGCTGTTGCTGATTTCCTATCATCTTGTTTTGAAGTCCTGTATCACTTTCATTGCTTTGTTTTGATTGGTTTTGTTCTGTTCAGTTTTGTTTGATTGTAGTATGTCTGATGGTATGGGCAGCTATTTTGAGGATAGCAAGAGGCATTATGGTAGCCATTGTTGGTTTCCCATTATCTTGTTTTGAAGTCCTATATCACTTTCATGGTTTTGTTTTGATTGGCTTTATTCTGTTTCATTTTGTTTGTACTATAGGGGCATTTTTCTTTATATTAAAAAAAAGATTTGCTAGATGTTCACAGCAAAGTCTTTCGGGTAGGGACAGGGAGAATGAGGGCTACAGGTGAAAGTGGAGAGCCAGACTGTGGCAGTGTTTCCTAGAGCAGCTGTGCCAAGCTGAATCCACTGCAGGACAGCACAGACAGCGCTTTGAAGCCAGGTGGGGTTGGATTTAACTCATCACCCTGACAATTCCTAGAGGTGTGACCCACATGAGCCGTTACAGCTCGCTGTGCCAGGTGCCCTCGCATGGAAAGTGAGAATGGCCCTGTGCCAGCCCCACAGGTTTGGGTGAGGAGCGAGTGAGAAAATCTGTGACATTAGTACAGGGTTGTCTTTTAACACACAAAGCAATTCTTAGAAAATTGTATCCCCCACCCCAAATGTCAATAGTTCCATTCTTATGTAATTTACAGAAAGGTAAGGCATTTTACTTAGTCACATACCTCACAAATGTGGATAGGCTTTTTAGCTCTGATGTCACAGCTTAAAGTGACATGGAGCCTTTTGTCCATCTTTTCTCCTGAGTTATATAAAAAGGAAAGCATATAAGTGAGAATAAATCTTGCTTTCTTGGAGAATAATCTTCTGTGTAGCACTGGTTTTAATAATACTTTGCATAGAATAGTGGTGGTGAACCTATGGCACGTGTGCCACAGCAGGCTGTTTGGTATCATTGAAATCTCTGAAAGGTTTGCCATCCCTGATAGATACTAAATAGAAATGATAAATAAAGGTGTGTGTTTCGGAATAAATTCTTTCATTCCAAGCTCCTGTTAGCAACTTCCCTTCCTTTGACTGTCCCCAGAGGCAGTGGTTCTTAACACTTCCCTTGGGTACTTTCAGAAGTTTCTGTGGGGTGTGTGCGTGTGTGTGTGTGTAAAGTTGTTTTCCGTGTTTGTTACTAAGGACTGTCCCTCCCCAAGCTTGTACTATAGTGGCATCAGGCAATACAGATGAAAAGAGACAGGAGTTCACTCAGGGTTGGGACAGAAGCCTTCATGACAGGTGATGGGTTTGGATGAGACAGAGCCAATGGATGCCATTCAGATCATCAGGATGGGGGGGCAGACCTGGGAGGAGACTATCCCGGGAGAGGTGATCTGGGATCCTCAAATATGCCCCCCCAGTCTCTCATTGAATCATGTAATTTTATATATTTGTGTAACCTTTCCATACTTCTTACCACTTTTGCCTGGACCTTCCTCATATTACAGTGGTTCACACAGGCACTGCAGAAGGAGAAAGAGCAGGTGGGCTCTGGAGACCCTGTGAGCCCAAGTTCTGTGTGCCCACTGCTTCCCTTAAGTGCTTGCTGGTTCCAAGGCAGGGTAGCATGGCTTAGGGGCAGCCATTCATGGTGGCTGCAGCAGATTCCAAAAGTAGCAAGAGTGAAAGGGCAAACATGGGGAGGAGCACTAAGAGAAGGCTTGTATTGTATGTAGGCCACACCTACTTGCATGTAGCACTCACACCCATAATCCCAGCATTGGACCATGAGTCATTCACAGGCTCTAGAAGCCCGCCTCCATGACTGCCTGAGGCTTTGGGGGAACATTCAGACTCAAACCATAATACCCTGTGACACTTGCAAGCCTGTGGGAACCCCCTGCATCAGGACCCAGGGCTGTTCTGAACACTTGTGGGATGTTCATGGAGCTGATTCTCTAGTGACACACCCCAGCTCACTGCATCCCATCTCTGGTCAAGTTGCACATACCATTTCATAATCAGAAATAAATGGGACACCCTCAAACACTGCAGTGTCATCAGGATTGGGGTCAGGAAATGAGACTACTTAAAAGTGAGAGAGACCAAGCTCAGTGGCATACACTTATAATCCTAGCACTGTGGGAAGCTGAAGCAGGAAGATCACAAATTCAAGCAGCCTGGAAGTTCAGTGACTTAGCCAGACACTATCTCAAAAATACTTACATACATAATAAAGAAGGATGGGGGATGTAGCTTTGTGCATAGGCCCTGGGTTCAATCCCCAGTACCCCTTCCTCCAAAAAAGTGAGAAGCTTTGGTGTGAAGTAGAACCAGAATCTTGATCCAGGCAGGGTCAAAAGACAAAAAAGCAATGCAGCATAGTCAATAAACAAGAGCACATGGAGTTAGGACATAGATCTCACAGAGACAGGAACAGCAGTCAAGAAAGCAAAGGAGGCTAGGGCAGGAGAGGAAGCCATTCGCGCTTAGGTGATGGGAGCCTTCTATGTCACACTTCGACTGTTAAAGGAGCAGGGCCCAGGCTGGAGTGTAAGTCATGGGTAGAGCACTTGCCTGGATGCAAGAAGGCCTGGATTCCAGCCCCAATACTGAAAAAAATTTTAAAAATGAGCAGGGTATCAGGTTACTAGTACAGGCTGCAGGATGGTATGGGAAGGGAAGCTGGAAGCCCCAGCCTATGTTTCAGCAAAGGAAAGCCCCCAGCTGATCAGGAAAACATTTCGTGGGACATTTGACACATGTCATGGTGACAGTTAAATACCACGACAGACTTCTCTTTCTCTCCCCTCCAGCCCCAGTGATGTCCTTGCACGAGTATTTTAAGGAAAGAGCCCCCTCCCCGTGTGGACTTCCGCACTGAACAGCCTGAATACATCAGGTCAGCCCTGGGAACCCATGTGCCTGATCCTGATTCATGGTTTTTAGAATTTCAAAGGTCACTCAGTGTAATGGAAGAGAGAGAAATGTTAAGTGGGGTCTTTTGGCGGGAAGGGGGGCTGTGTTTTTTGAGAGCACATAACCAGTTTGGTGATGTCAGGTTGAAGTGGTCTTCCCCACAGCAGGCTATCTCAGCAGCAGGAGGCTGGAGGAGGGGAGGTTACCCGTCTCCACCTCAGTAGTAGCAGTAAAATGAGGAACCCTTGAACACTGAACATTAAATGATACGTCAGCCACTTCCGGCTTTAGAAGTCAGGGAAGATCGTTCAGTCCTCCGTAGAATTTCTTCGTAGAGGGTGCTGAGGATTCGTTTCCATTCTACCATCCAGTGACCTCTTCTTGAACTTGGAGGTGGGAGGCTTGACTCAGGGCAGGTTCCCTGGTCCCACGCACCGGTGTGCACTCGGACAATTCCCCCCGACTCTGCAATCTAGCAGCCCCGGAGGCCTGAGCTCCTCGGGCCCCAGACAGGCCGCTTCTACTGCCCTTCACTCCTTCCTGCCCTGCCAGGGCAAACCCAACAGAATGGCAAAGCAGACCCAGGAAACAGTGCCACGGCAGGTAAATACGTCTCCAGTTCCTACTACATGGCAGCCATCTCCTACACGGGCGTATCAGGCAAACTAAATGGGGCTCTTTTTTGGTTTTCCTAAATAGCACTGCCTCTGAGGCTAATCCAAGGAAACCAGGCCTGTTTTGGTTGGTTTTATGCGGGGACTGGCGGGACTGGTAATTTTCGTGAAGGATTTTCTTTTCCTTGAACACTTTTTCCTACCATTTGCATGTGTATGGCTTGTGTCCCTTTGATTTCTCTTGCACATACTGGTGTTCAAACGACACCGGAACAAGAGAAGTAGTGTGATTTTGAAACAGACTTGTCATAGGGACAGGGAGAAGTGAAATGAGTATGCTGAGTATCTGTCACTGAGAAAGAGTGTAAGCAGAGAGGCCTCCATCTTTAAAAAACAAAAGAACTACAGTTGTCCCTAAAGCAGCTCTAGAAGAAAGTGCCCTGCCCTTGAGGATAGAAAAGCAAGAATGTGTGTCGCCTCCTGCTTTCCACTGTCTCCCAGTGGAGTCCCAGGGGTTTGACCTCGCAGCCTGAGGGCACAGACTGCTGTAGGGCAGCGCTCCATGAGGTCCTCACATCCATCCAGTCAGCCTAGTTCTGCATTCTGCGGGTCAGTTAGACTGGCCGCTGCGCAGGGCTTTCTGTCCTGAGCCAGCCTGAGCAGACCGCTGCTGTGTCAGAGAGCACAGGATGAGAAGTCTAAGTCACCCATGGCTGCATGAGTTTCCAGACAACTAGGACCATACTGCTGGTCCCCCTCAGTGTCTTGCCCTCACCCAGAGCTTGAACATACATCATTATGTGTCCAGTCAGCACTGGTGATCATTATCATGAATTTAATTATAAAATATAATTGTCAGGGTGGGGAGCAAGTAGGATACAGAGTTACCCAGTCAAGAGAAATGGAGGGCATGGAAACTCAGGTTTGATGCTATTGGAGGGGCAGAAAGTGAGATTCCCTTCCCTCACCCATTAGAAGGGTCTCAGTCAGCATGATGACAGCCACGTGGAAATGAGATTGGACGGAGGGTGAGATCTAACGAGGGGAGGCTGGGGGGGCTGGGGGACAGCACGACCTGTGCTGCTTCCTCCCGGATTCTCAGGGAAGCATCGCCTCCTCCTGGGCATGAGACGGGACCTGTCTGGAATGGGTCTGCAAGGGAGAAGCGAGAGTGTGACCTTTTTAGGTTTCATATCTTGCTTCGGGAAAAAGGGCTTCTGTGACTCATCTTGGAGGAGAGGAATGTGGGTTTCTATGACTCACTTCAGGGTAGCAGGAGGGCAGAAAACTTTATTTATGAAGCTGCTTCTGAGAACTTTTAAGCTCTTTTAGCTGAAAGTACTCAGCACGCTAACACGCTGTACTTGAACGTGAGATTTCTAGAGTCCCAGTGTGTTTTTCAGATTCCTATGTTCCTGTTTGCCTGTTTTAATTGCCTTCACTGCATTTCTAATGCGGAGGAGATTGTCTTATTTTCCCCAATTTCTTAAGTATTTAAAAGATCCCTAATTTACGAGTCTAGGGTTAAACTGGGATCAGTCACTGTTTGCCGTTCTTGTTGGCACTTATGTAGAGCTCTTTTAACACGTGGTTCTGTGTTTTCCATAAAGCAATCGATCTTCACTATTGTCAAGAAAACAATAAACTTGATGAACATTTTCTTGTAGCAGTGTAGATCAAGTTGATTAGTACATCTATTTACTGAGATGCCTGCCTCCCGGCAGTCCACAGTGAAAATCATGATTGGCTCTGGCTGAGTTAGAGAAAACCCACGGGAGCGTGCAGGAGGGGGACGGGTCTGCACCTGAAGGCAAAGGCTGCCACGGAGCCACAGTGCACTCCCAGTCTGCCGGAAGTGCTCCTGGATCTTGCCTCAGAGTTGCTCTGCTCTGAATTCCTGAGACTCACGAAGGAAAGATCCTGTTTTGTTTCATTTATATTTAAATAAGTTTAAAGAGAAAAAGAAAAAATAGAAATGAAAAGAAGTTTTAAAACAAGCAACTAGGACAGTAACAACATCTATAGCAGCACGATTTGTAATAGCTAAATCTTGGAAACAACCCAAATACCCATCAACCGCAGAATGGATAAAAAAAAAATGGAGTACTACTCAGCCATAAAGAAGGATAAACATTAGACTTTTATAGGTAAATGAATGCAACTTGAGACCATACTCGTAAATGAAATCAAACCAACATGTGAGATGCTGAACGAAGAGTAAGATCCAAAATGTACAATAGATATTGTGAATTGAGAAGAAACTGTTCAAAAGAAAAGAGAAACTGATGGAGGGGAAGGTAAAGGAAGGAAGAAAAAAGGAAAACAATATATTCATACACAAGGAAAGATCCTGTTTTATGACAAACTTCAGGTTCTACTCTCTAGATTCTCTGGTCAGGCTCTGGTTGAGACTCCAGCTGAGCAGGGCCTGCCATTTCCCTTCCTGTTTACACTTGACAGAGCTGAAAATCCAGAGACAAGGCTAAGCATGTAGCTCAGTGGTTGAGTGCTGGCTTAGCATGTGTGAAGCCCTGCACCACAGAAACAAAAAGAAGAGATCAACTATGGTAGCAACAGCTGCTTTATTTGGGCCATTTCATTGGAAATGCTTGTTTTTATTTATTAGCTCTTTAATATGCATTTTGGAAATCCAATAATACTAGTTGGAAATTTGTTTTAAGGTTTGTTCTTTCAATGTTGGAAACGTTTTCAGATGTTGAAGATGGGACAGTTTTTCCTGCTTATCATTTTCATGTCAAGAAAGAAAAACATACATATACAGACAATATTGGACTGACTACTACTTTCAAAAATTTTTGAAAAATCTTATGGTGCTTTTCCCCCTTATTAATCTAGAACTCATACTGGGAAAGAAAAGAAACAAAAAAAATACCTAGTGTGACCTGGCCCCATGTCCATGGTAAACATCTCAGAAGCTGATTTTCCTGTGTCTGCAGTTATCTGGACCATCTGTTCTGCCCCTGCCGGGGGAGATTTTCATAATCTTCATGACCACTGCCAAAATGCTGTCCTTTTCCTCCTCGTAAGAGGCATAAGGTTTTTAATTCGATATGATTCCATTTGTGGAGTAGTATTTCTTGTGCCACAGGGGTTCTGTTGGGAAAGTCTTTGCCTACGCCTGTGTCTTCAAGAGTTGTACTGATTTTATCTTCCAGTAGGTTGTTTCTGTTTACAGTTAGACCTTTGATCTATTTTGATTTTAGTTTAGTACATGGTAGGATATATGGGTCTAGGAGTAACCTTCTGCATTGGCTATCACGTTGTCCCAGCACCATTTATTAAACAGGCTATCATTCCTCCAGTATATATGTCCATTCACAGATGAACTCATGAGAAAAATGGAGTACTGCGTTGCCAAAAAGCAAGATGAACTTGACGGATTCGCAGCTGAAGAACATAATGTTAAGTAAAATAAGTCAGATACACAAGCCCAGATATCATATGATTTCTCTTATATGAGAAACACAAAGAACAGAATAGAAGAGATGACTAGGAAATAGGGAAAAGTTCAACTACTTTCCCAAATTACAAATTCCATTGTTTTAAAAATATTTCAATATTTACGCTAATTGGTTTCATTTATACTACTAGTTTCTCTTAGTTCATAGAAAAGAAAGATTTGTGTTATGTTTTGTAGGAATCTTTTTGGTATATGTCCTGTGCTCTGAGTAACTACTTTGGAGATAACGATACACAGTGTAATAACTAGTTACTCTTTTACTGTTTGATTATGAAGTTTTATTTTTTCATAAAATAATTGTTTTTAAAAAGTGGCATGTATATATGTCTGTGTGTGTGGCATGTATATATATCTGGGCTTGTGTATCTGATTTATTTTACTTAACATTATGTTCTTCAGCTGCAAATCCCTCAAGTTTATCTTGCTTTTTGGCAACGTAGTACTCCATTTTTCTCATGAGTTCATCTGTGAATGTACATATATACTGGAGGAATGATAGCCTGTTTAATAAATGGTGCTGGGATACACAGTGTAATAACTAGTTACTCTCTTACTGTTTGATTATGAAGTTTTATTTTTTCATAAAATAATTGTTTTTAAAAAGTGGCATGTATATATGTCTGTGTGTGTGTGTGTGTGTGTGTGTGCACAATTTATAAAATGAGGCTTGACCCAAAGAACTTCAAAGGAAGAGGAAAATAGTACTATTATAACATTTTTTCAGAATGGTTAAGGAATATATGTTTTCCTACCTTTGCGAATCATTTACTTTTTCAGGACTTCCAGGGAAGAAGCCTCACAGACTTGATGTTGAAGAAGATTTTATTATTTTACTCTAGTCTTATTCTACTAATTTGGGAAGCCCATCTCCTAAATGACTTTATCCTTCACTAAACTCCTTTAGCCTCTCTAGCACTCTGTCAGACAAATGGCAGTAATGAAATTCATCTTTCTAATTCCCTCACCATTAACTTTCCTTTGGCCATAATCCCTGATATGTTAGTGTCATGCCAGCTTGCTTCGTATTTCCTGAATGGACTTGCCATTTCTTTTTTTTTTTTTTTTTAATAAGAGCAGCTTGCAGTTTCCCTTCAAAGGCCCAGAAAGGGCTTTCTCTCTGCAAGAGAGGAAGGGAATGTTGTCAAAGCTAACTTATTTTTATTCAGATATAACAAAAGTGAAGTTATTTTGGTAGCCAGAGTTTAAAGTGGACTTGAATTCACTTCACATGCTCACATTTCAGAAAGGTATATTTCATTTGCCAAAGAATTATTTTAAGTGAAATTAAATTTCAAAAACATTATTTCTAGTCTATCTGCTTAAAAAATGTTTTGGCTTTGAATAAAATCTATGACCATCATTTGAAAATACTGTTTCCACTTAATTATCCTGCTCAACCTTTCAAAGTAAAAGGCAGTTTAAGTGATTAAATTGGGTTCCCCATATTATAGAATACCAATTAAACACATTTGCAAAAGTGTCTGAGCTCTTGATTTAAAAGCAAATATAGCAAACATTTGTTTATTTGGGGTCCAGATTTCTTAATTCTAAATGTAGTGTCATGCAGGTCTGTGATCTTTTTCAGCCATGCCTAGGATTCATCAGTAGAGGATACCAATTAGGAGAGACTGGCTGGTTTTACCAAAGCTAAGAACTTTGTTTATCTTACACTGTGTATCACTGTAATTTGTTTCCTTAGGTTATTTTTGCATTTTCCCTTTTTGTGCTAGGGATTGAACCCAGGGCCTTCATACTGAGCTATGTCCTCAGCCCGTTTTTTTGGTTGTTGTTGTTGTTGTTTGTTTTGTTTTTTTAATGTTTTATTTTGAGACAGGGTCTTGCCAAGTCATTGAGTTGCTCAGGCTGGGCTCAAACTTGTGATCCCCCCCGTCTCAGCCTTCCAGAGTGCTGGGACCACAGCCGTACACCACCACACCTCGTTTATTGGCTTCATATTTTATTCACTCATGTTTTATGCAGTTTCTTCTAGATTATAATCTCCGAGGACGGGAATTTTTGTGTTTTTCATTACCACTTTTGTAAAACCCAGAGGTGCACTGGACACAGAAGAAAGGGTCCAAACGTGTTAAATGCTGAGCATTGGTCACCGCGGGCAGCTTTATTCTGCATGCTGGGGACACAGTGGGAAGCAAAATCAGCTCAGGCCTACTGTCCTGGGGCTTCCTTGAGGGGAGCGTAGCAGAGTTCGATCACAGAAACAAATATCATGTTTCTAGTGTGATCGTGCTGGAAGGCACCAGTGCAGAGCGTGCTGAGGTTCCAGACTGGAGGAATCTAGCCGGGAAACATCCAGGAGGGCTCCCTGAACCAGTGGCTTGGATGAGACCAAAGGAGGATTAGATAGTAACAAGAGGAGAGGAAAGGCCCCTTGTGTCCCATTTCCTTTGATTCTTTCCCTCTCTCTCACATCTCCCCTTGGGAGATGTCATTACAGACTCTTGCTGATTGTCCCTGCTACTCTAGTTGCTAGCTACTCCTGGACCTCTGCAAAAATCTGAAGTTTGTAGAGGTCTTTTAAGAAACAGCCAATACTCACCTTTCTATTAAAAAAAAAAAAAAAAAGGGTGAGTCAGCATTATTTTACAAACAAAGATTGAAATATCAAATAGAAAATAAACTAACCAAGCAAACATCCTTTTCTGCTCATTTACTTTATCTGCTGAGTGCTTAGGGAAGTACCCCCTGGTAAATACTTAATAGGTTTTGATTAGCTACCAGTAGGTTGGTTGGTCAGTTGCTTGGGTGGCTGGCTAGTTGGCCGATTAGTTGGCTGGCAAGACGTTGGTTGTTTGGCTAGCTGGTTGGTTTGTGGGCTGGCTTGGAGGTCACGTGTCAGATGGTTGGCTAACTGGCTGACTGATTGAATGGTTATTTGTTGAGTAAAGATGAAGGCAGCAGATTAGCATTAAAGTCAGACTTGAGTTTATTCAGATACTAACTTCACTGGCTTTGTGATATTGAACAATGGACCTAGCAATGTAAATTCTTTCTAAAGCACTACTTTTCTCGTGGGTTATATTAAGGGTATGAGTGATAGTTCATATAAAGCTTTAGTGAGATACATAGGACATTCAAGTATTCACTAGTATATGTTCATTAATTCAGAGAGAACAAGGATACTGCTTAGTGGCAAAGCTCTTACCTGCCATGCATGAGGCCTTGGATTCAGTCCCTATCAATCCAAAAAGAAAAAAGAAAAAAATATTTTCAAAGAAAAAAAGGGAAGAAATTTGAGTGTTTTTCAACATGGAACAAAATGAGCAAAAGCAAATCATTAGTCTGTACTAAATGTTAACTCTGCTAATTTTAAACCTTTAAATATGTTTCCCTGCTGCAAATACACACGTATTTCATACCAGAAGTACACATACCTTGGGTGGAGAAAAATCATTTGGAAAACTCAGGAGCACACAAACCATTTTCTTCTTTGAAGGATTAAAATTTAATCATCTCTGTCTTCCTTGCCCTCTCATTGTATCAGTGCAGGGCTCAGTAGGATAGTAATGCTCTCCATTAAAAGAACAGAGCATGTTGTATTTTTTACTGCCATGAGTGATAGTAGTTACCCAAGTATTTGCTTTATAGTTATTTTCCTACCTGAACATTATGTTGAATGTAGTTTTCCATACACACAGTCATACATGCGGTAGGATTGGCGCATGAGTATGTGGTGGGATAGGATAGAATGGGCCAAATCAGAGCCTGGGGTAGGTCTGTGCAAGGAATGTGGAAGCAATAAACTGTAACTATAAAAAAGAAGAAGCCAAGTTTATTCCAACTATTCCACGTCACAAATGGAGCCCCTACAGTGGCAAATTAGTAAAGACTTTTTTTTTTTTTGACTAGTCTATGCAGATATAACCTGCACTGAAGTACTGCTGGGTAGAATCTTTCTGTGCCACTGGCCTAATGCTAGGAACTGGCTTTGACAGGCAGTTTCATACACAGACACAGCTGCCCCATCTCTTCCAACCATCATTGTCCACAGCCATGCCACGGGTGCAGAATTTCAGAGGTAGTTGCGCTAGTGTATTAAACACTATCAGGAGCAAAACCAGCAGTTACACATCTTTATTACTAACAAGCAGCTTTTGGTGTTTCAGCGGCGGCTGGGAGATGCAGCAAAAAAAGCCATCAGCAAGCTCCAGGTCAGGACCATCAAGAAAGGCGACAAGGTAACTTCTCTTTCTGGTGAGGAGATCCTAAAGGACGGAGGAAAAAGGGAGGATGGGGAAGGGAAACATGTGCTAAAATTTATCCTATAAGCATCTGGTACTTGCACGCATTTTTATTAAATGTTACGCAAAGTAGTTAATAAAATACAGCATTAATACAAGAAGTCATTGGGTAGAGAATATGAAAACTGAAAAGTAAGTATGCAAGAAAATAAATAAACCAGGATGAGAATAGAGCACAAATGCATTACCTTAAAGAGGTCCCAGAAATAGGTCCCAGTCTTAGGTTGAGTTTTTTAGCAGCCAATGTAAGAAAGGAAACAAAATTCAATATTCAAACAAGATTTAATTACCTTATTCCAGTGTCCCACAAGATAAAAAAAAAAAAAGTTTCTTCATACTAGTAGGATGGGTAAGATTTTCTAGAAATCCTTAAAAGGAGAACAGAGCTGTGTGCTGAGCTGGGTTCTGAACTCAAATCAACAGTATAAATGAGGGCAGGATATGCAGTCCATCTGAAACGTAGTATTTACCTTTGGGTGAATTCACTGCCTCCTGCACTATGGAATGATGGCACAAAGCCAAAAGCAATCCTGTGTCTCAAGGAAGGACAATGAATTACAGTACAGTTCATGGGTTTATGGTTCCTGGGGGTGTGGTAAGGGATTCGCATTGCCACATGTGCACCAGATGTTGTCTCCACTATGAATAATTGATTTTTCTGACAAATTATATACTGTTATTTTTCAACCATATGAAATACTGTTGGGCTTAATGAAATAAAATTCAATTCAGCATGGTGGCACATGACTGTAATCTCATCACCCTGGGAGGCTGAGGCAGGAAGATCACAAGTTCGAGCCCAGCATGGATTATTGCCTGATTTAGCAAGACTGTTCCAAAAAGGGGTTGGAAGGGTACACCGCAATGCAAAGTCCCCAGCACAAAGCAAAACAAAACAAAAAAGACAAAAAGGATTTCTAATTGTAACCTTTTTGTCACTGTCTTCTCCCTTTCAATCAGAGAATCATAAAAGTACAAGGAATATTGCATAAGGAATAAGTTGTGGTGTATTAAAAAGAGATTTCTGTACTTGAAAAAAACAGGCTGTTCTGTGTTGTTATTTACATATGTTTCATCTATCAGGTTACAGAAGAATAAGTAACTGAAATATTCAGAAACTTCTCCATAAATATTATTTCCAATCCTCAAGAGTTTGATATAGTATCACTAGTAATAGCATTGTTAGTAATGGCACATGAGAAAGTGTTTTTCTTCACAAAAGCACTTGCAGTGGAACCTAGAAACAAAAAGTGGAGGTTGAAAGGGTTGGAAACTAAGTCAATTACCAGTAAATTATTGATGAAGAAAATCGGCACGGGGATATTGAAAGCTTTGGTCTAGCCTTGTTCCCCTTGGGTTTGCTCGGGTATTTACTTAAAAATCAAGGCTGCGAACGTGGGCTCATCTCTGCTGCTTCTGTTGCAGGAGACAGAGGCCGATTTTGACAACTGCGCAGTGTGCATTGAAGGGTACAAGCCCAACGACGTGGTGCGGATCCTGCCCTGCCGGTGAGTCGCTAGGCTGCCTGCTTCTCATTGTGTGCGGAGATCGTGCTGTCCCAGTCCTGCTACCATAGCAGGCTTAGGCTTCTGTAGTGATGTTGCAACAAGCAAAACACACCTCCTTTCCTGTAGCCTTGGTCCATGAAAAGGCTTTCTTAGTGCCCTTTGCATAAAAGAAGCAAACTGCTATGGACAAGAACCTCACGATTGAGCTTGTGATGGTGCAAGTCCAGCTGCCCCTTTCCAGAACTGATAGCCCTGTGATGCTCAGAATTGATTCTGGGTTTTACTAATACTGTTTAAATTAAAATCACAAACCCTTAAAATATTTTGTGAATGATCGTGAAAGGCTCTGCAATCAGAATATCAGGAGTAAGTAGGAAGCATAAGGCATGTTCCATATACCTTAATGGAAAGAGAATACGACAGCAAATGCCCCCAAATTCTGGAATATTGGGGAGGATACCACAATATAGATTTGGGACAAATTCCTGTGTGTTTATCGTAGAACCCAAATTTTCTGCTATGTCAAATTCACTAATAAACTGTCTGCATCATTTTCAAATTGTTAAAATTCAATAAATGTAAATACTTTGATTAAATTAGATATTTTACAGTTACATAAAAGCTATCCTCCTTAGGTGAAAATCCTATTTTAACATATGTGCCTCTGTGCAGTGTCCTAAACCTAAAAATCAAATTAGGCCTTGATGAAGATTCTACACTTAGAAAAATCAGCTTTAAAATTTCTTAAGAGAAGTTAAAATAGCTAAAGTAGACAAAAAGTATGCCACGGAGTCAAAAAAAAAAAAAAAAACAATCCACTGGTTTGTAAAACAATGCAAATTTAAGAACCCTCTATTAGAAATACAAGAGGAATAAAATACACATTCAGAGGATTGGTTTAATCTCAAAATGACAGAGAAGTGACCAGAAAAAAAAAGAAAGAAAGAAAGAAAGAAAGAAAGAAAGCAAGCAAGCAAGCAAGCAAGCAAGCAAGCAAGCTAGATAGTCAGATAAATGCAGAAAACCCTCAGGGGAATGAATGTTTCCTGAGATGTGCAGAGACAAATTGACCATTAGGAAAATAAGCATAGGAAAGTCTACCCAAAGGCCCCAGCCAAAGCTTTCAGGAGTGGTTGACTGGTTCTTAGCCTGTAGATGACTGACCCTGAGATAAATCATATGCAGGGATACATGGAGGCTTGGTAGTTTCCTGTATATGAAGCCCCTCTATGTAAAAGTCTTCCTAGACATTAGGCTTACTGTTCATGCAGTGACTTCAGATACACTAGCAAAGGCAGTGTGTAAACTGGAAAACCTCTCAGTGTCTTAGCTTTCATCTCTGCAGTATTTTATTCAAGGTTTGTAAAGCCTAATGTTTGTAAGCAAGTCTTATTCTTTTACTTTTCTGAGAGATTATTTAGAGTCTTAGGAAGGTACTACATACTAATAAAAAGTATTCAAACCCAATTAAGTAGCTGCTTTTCCTAGCAAGCCAAGGAATGTTACAAATGTAATTAAGTGAATATGATTTAAAAGTATATATAGCATTACTTTGGCATTGAAATTCATACAGTGTAAAATAATTTATTCATTTTTAAGCCCTGCCCTGAATAAACTTCATGTTACCACAAGTAACTGCTGGGGGTGTATAAGAACCAAAACACAGCTGTGTCACAGTTTAAATTGCAATGTCTTGTTTTGGGACATTTGGCAGACTTCAAATTTCTAATTATGACAAATTGCAATCATATAACAGTAATTAAATTTTTATATTATTCCAGCCTTCCTTTTATAATATAATTTTCTAGAAATATTAATCAAGAAAAACAACATTTTAATATATAAACATATTAATAGTATTTAATATGAAAATATAGTAATATGAAATTTTCATATGTTAGTAATTTTCATATACTAATATGAAAATTAATAGTATTTAATAAGAAAAATAAAACTTTAGGAACTTTAGTTTTGTTGAGGCCAGTATGGTCTGGCTTCTGGCTCCTGTTTTACATGATTACTTGGTTCTTTGATTCTTTTTGCTTCAAACTCTTCACCATCTATTTTTACTTCTTGTAGATCCTACTTTAAATAACAGAATATAGTTACCGTGTGATCGTATACTAGGCACATGTATGTTTTCTTTGAATAGCTCATCTATTTTTCCCATACTGATTTTAAAGTCAAGATACTTTTATGCCTGTCACTGGATTCTCCCAGACGGTCTGCGCTAATGGATGTTATCAAACAAATGCAGTGGCATTTGCTTTTTGCTAGATAATTTCCTCTGGGGTATTATTAAACCTTTGCTCCTATGAACATCATAGATTCTCACTTCTATTATTTCTAGGCTGATTCATCCACCAAATTCTTTGCATCTCCTTGGAGTAAACATGGTTTCAAAAAATGACCCAATGTGTCATGTTCCTTCTCTCAGACACTGTTCTGTGGCCTCAGAACCCCTGACCTATGAGGTGCATCTCTTTCCTAGTGTTACCACTTGGGAAGTCTTTCCAAATCATCTTGGTCTGCATTTGTACCATGCCTTTCTCAAACTCATTCTATTGTTTATCTCTTTCTGAGATCCTTTGCACAAATTAAGTTAGTAAATGTCTTCTCCTCTTTCATACAGTTTTGTTGACTATTATAGCTAAATCATGCACATAACCACCTTTTATTCGCCCTATTCTGTATTGTCTGGTCCTTCTCTAGCGTGTGGAGACAAGGCTCCCTTGATGTGAGGGGCAGACCCAAGGCAGCACGCAATGCACATCAGCCTTGGACAGGTCTAACTTTTGTGGTTTGGGTTTGGTTCTAATACACCACCAAGGCATCTTCCAAGAAACTTTGGTTTTTCTACATAGCACATGCATAAAAACATAATTTATGCTATTCCAGGGCTGGCTTTTGCGTTGGGTTAGTGTTTGTGATTATGAATTTTAGCTACAAATATTCTTTTCTGAAGCATTTTATTGAAATATTACTGTTTTCTCTTATCTGGAGAATAAATTTGCCTCTGGTTCTTCTCTGGCTTTTGTCCTATGGCATCCTTACTGTTCTTGATGATTTTTTCATTCCAGCCTCCTTAATTACCCTGCTTTAAACATACAGTGTCTCAGAGAGAAGATGATTTCACTGAGCAGGCCAAAAGTTCACGTTTGCCCTTATGAAAAAGCAATGTAATATATGCTGTTTGTGTCCTTTCCCCTCATACCTGTAAAATTCTTTTTTCTACCTCTATTTTATCACTACAGCATTATTACTAATATTTGTGCATCGTAGTTTTCCCTTTGATCTGGCCAACTCAATAATTTAGGAAAAATTTAAGTTTCCTACTAATAAGCAGACCTCATGATAAACTTTTTGATAATGAAATGCTTCCGCTGGAACAGCAGTCGTGGGAAGCATCAGAGATGAAAAGATCGACAGTATACTCTGTGCTCTTATGGAAACTGAAATAGAAAAGATGAGAATTTCAGGAAGTAACCAGGATTCAGAGTGTCATGTGCTGTGATAGTGGTAATAAAATATATTTTAAAAACTGGTGGAACACCAGCAACAAGAAAGTTAAGAAAGGCTCTACAGAAAAAGGTACTGTGCATTTTCAAACAGTGATTTCATTTCTCCTTTACATCTTCATCATAGAAAATTTGTAAAACCAGATGAAATATTTAAGTATATGTCTGACTCCCTCCCATGTATGTAATTAATACTAATTTTTTTATTTTAAAGCGAAAAAAGAATAGAAATGATGATACAGAGTTTCAAAATAATAGATTAATAATGGTTAATATATTGCATATTGTTGTCTTTAAAGTAGTTGCTCAGATTATAAGATATAGGCATGAAAAAATGATCAAACAATGAAAGCACAAACCATTCTTTTTGACAAGCTAACAGAGATTAGTAGTATAACTATCCTGTATAGATGTGTGTGTGTGTATATATATATATATATATATATATATATAATATTTTCCCTTCTTTTCCCCTTATCTGTATTTTTTATTTTTATTTTAAAGAGGATAAAACCAAGGAAAATAAAACAATAAAACCAATCAAAATAAATCAGTATCAGTGATAACATGACTTCAAGACCTTACAAAACCAACAATAGTTACCATAAGGCCTTTTGTTGTCTTCAGAATAGCTGCAGATACCTTCGGACATAGTAAAAATCAGAACAGAGTAGAATAGAAACAATAAAAACAAAACAATGAATGCAATAAAGGACTTCAATGCAAGCCAACAGGAAATCCAAAATGGCTACCATAATATGTCTTGCTATCTTTCAAATAGCTGCTCATGCCATCAGATTTAATGTAATCAAACAAAACAAAAGAGAATAAAACCCAACCCAACAAAACAATAAAAATCACATGGTTTCCCTGCCAGGATTGCTTCCTGGTGAGGTCTGGTTCTCTTCCTCCACAATCTGAGAATGGGGCTGACTCACAGAGAGAGGCTTGGGTGTGGCTGTCCCCACTCAGGCAGTAGCCTGCACATGGCACTGGTTTCCAGGCGGAGATCACCTCCTGGTGAGGGCCTGGTTCTCTCCCTCCGCAGTCTGCGAATGGCCCTTATCCCCTTTACTTCATCCCAGTTGTTCTTTCCTTTGGAGCAGTTTCTTCCCCCTTCACTTTCACAATATCTACTGTACATTTTCATACTCATAAGTGAAATAAATCAGACTCACACGTGTAAACATCATATTATCTCTGTACTGTAAAATACTGAAAGAGTAAGACTGCTAATATTTTTATATATTTCTTTCCTTTTGTGCCTTAGCTTGTTTTGGAAAGATACTATCATGAACATCTTTTAAAACCCTGTCCATTTTACTTAGTATAAGAGTCTGCTGGAAATAGTCCTAGATGATTTGTGATTTATTTTGACCTTCCTGTGGCCTTTGAAGCTATAATCAGAAGTTGCTTAAGTTCTTACTTACATACTCCAACCAAAGACCCTGGGATGATATTGGTATTACTCAGGTAGCATCCTCTCTCAAAGGGTCTTTTTACGGCCCAGACAGAATTTTTCTCCGAGGTACAACAGGACTGTGCCCTAGCCCCTTGAGCTGACTTCTTCGCAATCCTTGAGGAACCGTTCACATTTAACCATTCCACCCCAGTTCGGAAGACAAAGCAGCAGTGTCTCATCCATCAGAGCTGTGTCTGCCCCTGTGGCCTGCAGAGGCAGCGCGTCCCGCGGGCTTCTTACGATCAGAGTTGTGTTGCACATGAACTCTAAAACTCGAGCCATTGTCCGGCAGGTGCTCCCCCAGCGTTGACCTCCTTCACACACCACTTCCTGCAGTCATGTTTTGTACACAGTGCTTCCTCAAGGAGACAGGGACCCCGAGAAACAGCGTCATCAAGGCTGCCTGAAGTGGGAAGACAGGTCTTTTTATATTGGAGCAGACGGACAGAGTGCAATGCAGTGAGCCACTAGTGACATCTCTCCTGAATCACTCTGGTTGGAAAACGTCCTCCTCTCTTTAACATCTAAACACTCACACCAATTTCTGACAGTGCTAAAAGGAGAGCAGTGGCCCAGCCTGCTCCGGCCACCCAGTCAGTGGCTCTGCAGGCCCAAGGTATATAGGATTCCTTGTTCTTCACAATAGGACATTGGTTTTCCTCAAGTAAGATTATCTGTTACACTCAGATACATCTGGAATCAATTTCTGGGCTTGTTAGGAAAATATAGATCGCATAAATTTTATCTCTGTGAACGTTTTCAAGGGTCTAGGTCAGTGGCACTGAGAATGTCCACACTGTGTAACTGTCACCCCCATCCTCCCCCAAAACAACTTCCTCCGCCCAGCGTGACGCCCCGATTCATTCAGCAGTAACTCCCCATCCTCTCATCTGTGTGTGTGTGTGCATGTGTTGTCCTTACTTTAGGTTTGACTTCTATTAAGAACAAAATGTTGGGCCGGGGATTTAGCTCAGTGGCTTAAGCACCTGCCTGGCAGGTGCAAGGTTGTGAGTTTGATCCCCGGTACCAAAAAACAAAACAAAACAAAGAACAAAATGTCAATTTTGCTACTTAAATTTGGACTTAAGAAACCAATATAAGTTGACTGCCTGAAAACTGGTTTTCACAGACTCAAAACCTGACAAAGAAAGATAATTCTATACCTTTAGCTTTACTGTGATTGCTGTTATTACAACACAGATGCTATTACTCACCTTTTTCATACTGTTCAGATTGCCATTGATAACATCATTCTTACATCGCATCCTCCCTGACCTTCTGTGATAGCCTCTCACTCACCTCTCTGCTTCTACTCTTGCCCCTTAATTGTTCCTTCAGGCAAGTCTGCTTTGAACTGTCCAGCTCTATTATCTGGACTCCCTCCAACTCCCTTTGCTGCAAGTTTATCAAAGAGTGTGATAAAAAAAAAAAAATTCTTTGGGAAGATTCACTAAAATGTAACATACTCCTTCTGTTTTTCCTAAAATGCTCTTCTATAACAAGGCAAAGGCAAAAAAAAAAAAAAAAAAACTGAAAACACGTGCTGTGTTAAATTAGCTCCCCACAGGAGAATTGACTTGATTGGTGCGAGTGCCGTAGCTTTCATCAGACATCGCCGTAAGCAGCACTCATAGAGAACTTGCCTGTGGGTCTCTTCTTAGGATTTTGTGCTCCAGCTTCTGCATCAGAGCAATTCCCCTGTGAAATAACCGTATTTTTTTCCTAACCAAAGGGAGTGTTTTTACAATGCAGATACTGAATTGTGATATTGCCCAGATGTTTTCTATATCTGTGCATAAAAAGCTGAGAGCCAAGCTTGCGACCCACCCATAGCCCGAGGTATTTTTAGCCTCATCTCTGACAGTCTTGCCATTCTTATGTTTCTTTCTTCTTTTGCTTTTACAGCATGCTTTTTTTGGATATTTGCATCTCCTAAGTTATCTTAAGTCCTTTCTAAAGTATTTTCCGTGCCGTCAGAGACTTTGTTGATATCATTTTAAATTCATATATCATATCCCCTTGTGTTAATCAGTTTCCGTTACTAAACAAATACCAGAGATAGCAAACTCATACGAAGAAAAGCTTTATCTTGGAAATCACAGTCTTAGAAGTCTGAGTCCATGATCTGTTGTGCCTGTTGCTTGGAGCCTGTGGCAGGGAGCACGGTCACTGGCGGGGGTGTGTGACAAGGACACTGCAGAGGAAGAGGAAAGGAGGCCTGTTACTCCCATTGGGCGCACTCTCAGTGACTTAAGCCCTCCCACTACACTCCAGCTATTAAACGTTACTCCATCTCCCAGCAGTGCAAAGCTGGGGAGCGAGCCTGGAGAACACATGGGCCTTTCCAAGGCATCCAAGAGCCAAACTACAGTACCCATTCACCATAATTTATTTCCCTAACTATGTTTAGACATTTAAAAATGTTCCCCCATCAACACACACATACCTTTTATTGCTACTATCAATAAATCTATGATAAATAGCTCCATGACTATGCCTTAATTCACATTGTAGAATATTTCCTAGTTTCTAAGGTTATATTCAGATTGACTCGTTGTACTTCAAAATTTGGGCTGAAGGCTTCCAGTCCACTGGGGCTAAGAAGCACACTCCAAGCAGAGATAAGTGTGGTGACTTAAGAGTTGTTGGAGTGTAAGGCAGCTGCTGTCAGGGCTGAGGCTAGAAAGGCTGCGGGCTGGATGGTCCGCCAAGACATTTAAAACTGTGGCCACATGCTGGAGAACCTGCTGAAGGGGGTGGTTTGTGACTCATCCGTAGTACATTGGCAGCAGTGTGGCTCAAAGTGGTGTGACTGCAGCCAGGGACATTGGAATCCATTAGGAGACTGTTGGGTAGTCTGGGTAAGACATGTTGGAGGCTTGAATTGGAGTCTTAGCACTAGGGTGTGAAAAAAAAATGCATGTGTCTTGGTACTTCTCTCTCATTGCTGAAACACCCAACACCCAAAATGAAGGAAGGAAAGGTTTATTTAGCTCACTGTTTGTGGAGGTTTCAGTCTATAATCAACTGACTCCAAGGCAGGGTGGCATGGCACAGGGGCAACACTTCAAGGCAGCAGTCAGAGCAAAAGAGAAAACAAGCCTTTTCTCCTTCCTTATATTGTACACAGGCCACCACCACCCCTGCTTCAGGTCTGGTGTAGCACTCACAAAATCTGCTTGCCCTCCTTTGCACAGGATGAGGATATTTACAAAGAACCCTGGCTCCCTGCTGAGTCTCAGCTTAAATTTCTAAACCTCTCAAGTTGACACAATGTATCAACCATAAGAGCATGTATTCCAGAGAGTCAGAGGATAAGCCAGCAGAGAAAGGCTGTCCATTGCTCAGGTTGGTGATTGATGGCTTCATCTGTATTTGTTTGCATTTAAAACGTTGTCATGTCTTTTCATGCAGATTCTATATAGAAAATATAAATTCAGCAGCTTCCACACTATCACTTGAGTGAGGAACAGCTTTAAACATGGCGACAGATTTGCTTTATCATGCAACACACACACACACACACACACACACACACACACACACACACACACACATGAACACTCTGGCCAGCTTTAGCTTATCTTTCTAAGCCTTTCTCTGGAGGGTTTTCAGCCCTGAAACACTCCCACACCTGAGTCATGTGGGCAGAGCTCCTTTTTGGATAGATAGTTGTTTGAGTCTACAATGTAAACACTCCTCTCTTTTTTTAGAAATGTGGCTAAATTTCAGCATCAGTCCAAGACTTCCTTTCGGTATTTGGGGACATCCGATATATCATAACATTTCCTTTTTTTCTTTTTACTTGAAACATAAGGCTATACTTCCTCAGGCATCAAAATATGACAAGCAGCGTAATTGTTGAAAGAGATGGTATGAAGATTTAAATGTAATGAATGATAGTCCAGACTAAAAGTCAAAAACAGAACAAGTCGTATAATGCAATATAAAGTAACAATGAAAGGACAAATGAAGTGTGTGTGTATACAGCATTGGGACGGTGGGTACCCTAACTTGTAAGGACATTTCTAATGACATTTCCATGGCTGAGGCAGATAGAATCTAAAAGGGATAACAGGCCTGACGATATGGAAAGAAATTTTTGAGGGCTGCTGAAAAGTCAGAGCCTAAATTTGGTGTTCTAGTTTCAGTGAATTCTTTAAAGGTCATTACAGACATACCATGTCTCTATAAATGAGAAGATACTCATAAATCAGCCTCGTCCATCCAAGCAGCCAGCCAGCCAGCTGCTTTTCAGTCTCAGTTGACTGGTACATGTTTTTTAATGTGGTCTATTTATTAATTGGCTCTCAAATGCTGTATTCCATTAGTTCCTGTGTTCAAGGACAGGTGGCTTTTCTTCCCCCAGAGACGCAGCTTTGGGAGGTATCTAGTGTCGAATACATGGGAACAGTAGCAGGATCCTGATGTAAAATTTTCTGAATAAGCCTATATCCTGAGAGTCAGTGGATGGCTTGCCTGCCAAAGGCCCCACCTTCTTAAAATCAAATGAATGGCCTTCACTGAGGTGATGGAGAGCGCAGTGCCTGCATCAAAACTGCCTCACAAACACTGGCTTGCGTCTGACGGGCCTGTGTTTAGACTGTGGCTTCCCTGTGTCCGTCTCCTCGTCCCCCCGGGGGGTTCCAGCCCATCCTGTTGCAGCCTCTCCTCCTCCTCCTCCCAGAACTCGCGTGTGGCTTTCATGTTGTGGATTCATAAGAACCACCCAAGGCCAAATCGAAGTTTGCCTCTGATACTCATTTGTGGTCTTCACTTTTTAGGGGTGAAAGGGGACCCCTCATTCATGCTACCTACCAGACACAACTTAGTCATAATGAATAACATCACAGGAAAAAGTGTAACCCAATAGAAATATGAACAGCATTTAACCATTTGATAGTTCAAAGAGTCATAATCAAGTTTTACTGAAATCAGTAAAAACAGACACTGGCCCCTTAAGGTTTTAAACCCAGGGGCCTGTCTGATTTTAAGATGAGTCAAACAAAGTGAATGTCTGCACAGACAGAAAGTACCAAGGTCTTTATAAGTAAAGGAATTTTATGAAGTGCCGTAATGTGATCAGGATTCCGATTACAAGCCCTGTAACTCGTGAAGAGGAGACAAAGGAGCACTTTCTAGCCACACAGAAACAGCCTGTCCTCATTTACCCTGCCGTGCCTGTTACATACACTTGATTAGGAACAGATTTTTCCAAGTTCCCTTTTATGAAGAGAGAGATGATTATGAGCTGTATTCATCAGATTTGGCTTACTCTTCATGCCCATGTTATGCAAATTAGATTACCCTGCATTCTATTTATGGTGACTTGTTTATAAATGTGGAGTTTTTAAAAATAACTTTCAAGGCCCCTCTGCTGTGAAAAACTCTGAAAATAGAGAAAAGTATAAAGAAGTCAATAAAAATAATCTCAGTACCTAAAAATATTATTGGTATATTTAAGTTTCATAATTCATATGTAAGTGTCATGTATGTTTTAGATATTGCAGAACACAAGTTTAATTTTTCTACTTCCTCAGTTAACATTAAAAGTCATTTTCTTATAACTTTGGAAATTATTTACTATTAATTATTACTAATTAGAATAATTTAGTGGTCCATAATAGTTCATTATTGGACTTTAACTTCCTTTCTTTTGTTCAGCCTTTAAATTACTACCACCTATTACGATAAAATCATGACCTTAGTAGTTTCTGTACTTATCCCTTAAGGCACACTCTTAAAAGTGAACTTATTAGGTCAAAAATGATTTTAAAGGAACTCCAGAAGTTTTGTGCAGTTGCTTTTCTAGAAGGTGATGATGGCTGATACCTCACTAGCAGTATGGGGGATTGTTGAGATTATTGCTTCCCCAAAACTATAAAATACTGCATTTTTAAAGCATCTTTCTCATCTGATAGCCAAGTATTAGGGTAGTTTTAATTACTATACTGTGTCTTTGATTTCTCTGGGGTATTACTGTTGACTGACCCAAGTTCTTTATCACTTTAGACTACATCATGATAGATTATTCCTCATTTCAGGTGTGTTCAAAGAGATGTAATATGCTCTAGAACTAATAAAATATGGTGCAGATATTAAGTGAATTTAACATGCTGTACCCTTTTTTTTGGTAAATGTTTCTCTCACCTTAAATGTTTTTTTATGATTTTTTTATTAATAGCTGAAAAATTATAAAATTTATGAACTTCTGTCTTTGTGGGGTCTTTTTCGCCTTTTATTTTTATGTATTTAATTTTTATGTTTTATAGTGTGTTTGCAGTATGTAATGGTTGCATTCCTTGTGGTGAATTGATACATGTTCACATCATATCTTTATTCTTTTTTCATCCTCTCCCTTGCTCCTCCCTCTATCTTGATTCCCTTCCCTTTTGCAGGATCTATTTCCTCATTTCCTATTGCCTTTTGTTTTGTTTTTATCTATATTTTGAGTTTTTCATGGAAGATGCGATATGTAAGCTTATATATCTGATTTCTGTTACTTATCATTATGGTCTCAAGGTGCATCCATTTCCCAATGAATGATTTAAATTTATCCTTATTTATGGCAGAGTGGTACTCCACTGTATATAAATACATACTTTCTTCATTCATTTGTTGATGGGCATACAGGCCATTTCCAAGATTTAGCTATTATGAATTGTGGCGCTCTAAACATGGTTATGATGTGTCTTTAACTCTACTGAGAAGATTCCTAGCAAGGGAATAGCTGAGCCAAGCAGGATTTTTAGTTTTAGTTTTTTGAGGAATCACCATACTAATCTCCATGATGGTTGTTTAAGTCCCACCAACAATGAAAAAGTATTTCCTTTCTTCCCACAGCCTCTACAGCACTCATTATTGGTTGACTTTTTGATGGTAGCCGTTCTCTCTGGTGTAAGATGGAATTTCCGTGTTTTAATTTATGTTTCTGTAATGGCAGAAATGCCAAATATTTTTTTTGTGTGTTTTTTGTCCATTTGTACTTCTTCTGAGAAGTTTCTATTCATTTTAGTTGCCCATTTTTGATTGGGTCTTTTATTTTATTTTATTTTATTAAGAGAAAATGGACACAGAAAAGAGAAACAAACGCAAAAGAGACAAACAACAACAACAAATCCGATACAATAACATTATAGGTTTGCAAAATGAGATGGTTGGAACTTGACAGTAGTTGTAATATTGCGTATCGTTGTCTTCAAAGGGATTGTTCAGATTAACAGATATAGACATGCAAAATTGATCAAATCATTTGAGTATTAACTGTTCTTTTTCAATAGTTAATGCATTTAGTAATATAGTCATTTTAACTATCTTATGTACACCTTTTTATAAGTTTATGTCTTTTTCCTTTTCCCTTCCTTCTTTCCTCCTTTCTCCTTGGAATACCTCTTGTTATCTTCAAAATAACTGCCCATACCATCGGGCCTAATATAATCAAACAAAATAGTACTGAATAAAACCAATAATAAATAAAACAATAGAAGCAATACATAGTAATACAACGTTGATTTCTATAATGCCTCATATTATCTTCTAATCAGTTGCCTATATCATCTGTTGTAGTACAATCAAACAAATCAAAATAGGCTAAAATCACTCAAAACAGAACAGTGAAAGCAATACAGTGTGTCAAAACAAGATGATCAAATATCAATAAAGGCTATCCTAATATATTTTATTATCTTTGGAATAACTATCTATGTCATCATGTATAATGAAATTAGACAGGTCGAAATAGAATAAGATCAAACTAAATAGCTCACTGAAGACATTACGGGACTCAAATCCCAATGATGCATTATTTAATTGTCTTCCCTGCTCAGTGAGATCTCTCTGCCACTGTTTCTGGAGCTGTGAACTTTTTTATCTCTCTCTAAAATGTCCATCAGTATTTTTTGTAGGGTTGGCTTGGTTGTCATAAATTCCTTTCATTATTCTTTGTCGTGGAAGTATCTTGTTTCGCCATTGATTTTGAAAGATAGTTTTGCAGGGTACATCAATCTGGGTTGGAAGTTGTTTTCTTTCAGGGCTTGAAATACTTCACTCCAAGCTCGTCTGGACCTGCTTGTTTGTGTTGAGAAGTCTGTTGTGATTCTGATGGGTTTTCCTTTGTAGGTGATCTGTTTTTTCTCTCTTAATAGCTTTTAATAGTCTGTTTTTGTGTTGAATTTCTGGGATCTTGATTATTATATGTCTGAGAGTAGATATATTTTGGCTATGTTTAGCTGGAGTTCTATATGCTTCACTTATCTGAAAGTCACTTCCTGTTGCCATGTTTGGAAAGTTTTCTGGAATTATTTCTGTAAATAGGCTTTTAATTTGATTTGTATTGACCCCTGCTTTTTCACTCACACCTTTAATTCTTAAGTTATGTTTCTTTGGGTTGTCTTGCAACCGTTGTATTGTTACTTCCAGGTTTCTTGTTATTTTTAAGAGGCCTTTCCTTTCATGATCACAAGCTGTAAACCTGTCTTCGAGGTTTGAAAGTCTATCTTTAGTTTCCTTCAGGTAGTTTTGCCAACTTTCCTTGGATTTTTTGAATTCCTGGTAGTCTCTTTGAATCTGTTTCATGTGTTCTAAATCTTTTTCGTATTGTTCATTCCAGGTTTCCCTCATTTTCTTATGCTCCATTTTTTTCATCTATGTCTCCTTTAGGGTTGTCTAGCAGTTCTTTTATTATGTGTTTCATTTCTTCTGTTAGTTGAGTTAGTATTTCTGTTCTAATTTCTTTTATAGCCTCTTCAAGTTGTTTCTTTACTTCAGTTGCCATCACCTCACAAACTTCAGTTGTGGGACTCCCAGTCTCCTCTGCATTTGCATCTCCTGGATTTACTCTGCTTGAACTAGAGGCCAGAGACTGCCTTTTGCTTCTTTGTCTTGGCATTTTCCTTCATTCCCCTGGGCGAGTTGATAACAAGGACTCAAGTGCTCCCTGCTTTGGCCACAACCTGTCCAAGGTGAGACAGGTTCCTCCAGCGGGCACCAAGTATGGATATCTCATGGTTGCCACTGTGGGCGCTGTTAACAGCGCTATCCACTGCCTTTCCCCACCCTGCCTTGGTTCTGCGATGGCTGGTGGGGTGTGCATAGGAGCCAGCGGCCACCTGCAAACCTGGGCCTGTGGATCGGTCACCTGCGGACTCTCCACAACATCCCTGGAGTGCGTGTGGAGCTGCCATCTCCAGACCAAGCCTGTCACATTCAGGGACCCTCTGAGGTGGCCCCCAGTATGCTCGCAGGAACTGGGCTCAGCCTGAGCAACCTCCACAGGCCTGCACCCAGCCAGGAGTCCCCAGCCCAACTCCAAGATGTCTCCCTGCCAATCTCCCCCTCACGCGGGAGGTCGAGGACCTCCACTCACAGTTCTCCAGGTCGGCTCCCCCTGTCCGCTGCCACTGTCCTCTGAAGCAGTCTTTCTGGGCTGAGGGCTCCAAGTTCGCTGCCACCGCAGCTGTGGCTCTCCAACCGTGCATCCCCAGGTTCCAGGGATTCCTTTCACAGAGAGGGTCTGACTGGCTCCTGGCAGAGGCGTCACCAGCCACCACCCTCCTTGTCTAAGTGCCTCTTTCTACTCTTTCTGTGGGCTTCAATTCTCACTTTAGATTCTTCCTGGGTCCAGAGGACCTGCCTCCCTCCTTCTTGTCTTTCCCATGTTGCTATATTCCAGTATGTGGATGGTATCTTTCAAGGAGGTCGTTTACCCTGTTGTTTACTGTTCCGCCATCTTGTCCTGCCTCTCCCAGCTGTTGGGTCTTTTATTGTATTGTTTTTCCTTTTTTTTTTTTTTTTTTTTGCGGCACTGGGGATCGAACTCACAGCCTCACACCTGCCAGGGCAGGTACTTAAGCTGCTGAGCTAAACTCCCGGCCCTGGTTTTTTGAGGCATGGTCGCACTATGTAGCTCAGGCCAGCTTTGCGCTCGCGTTGTAGCCCAAGCCGGCCTCAAACTCACAACGCTCCTCCTACCTCAGCCTCCCGAGTGCTGGGATTAAAGGCATGCGCCACCATGCCTGGCTATGGGTCTTTTATTTTAAAGGGTCTAATTTTTTTGAGTTCTTTGTATATTCTGGGTATTAGTCCTCTGTCCAAGGAGTAGCTAGCAAAAACAAATTTCCCATTTTATAGATTGTTTCTTCACTTTGTTGATTGTTTTCTTTGGTGTTCTAAAAGCTTTTTAATTTGATATGATTCCATTTGTTGATTCTTGATGTTATTTTTTGTGCAATTGGAGTTATGTTCAAAAAGTCATTTACCTGTTTCTGTGTCTTCAAAAGTTTTACCTATTTTATTTTCCAGTACAATAAGTTCTTCTATTTTAACATTAGGTCTTTGGTCCATTTTAATTCTAGTTCAGTATATGAAGGATATAGGTCTAGAGTCAATCTTTTGCATGTAGATACCCAATTTTCCCAGCACCATTTATGGAAGACGCTATCTTTCATTTATTGAAGCACCTATCTTTCAGCTTGTTTTTGATTCCTTTGTCAAAGATCAGATGACTTAATGCATCTGTGGTTGTTTCATGATCTTCTAATCTGTTCAGTTATCCATATGTCTGATTTTGTGTTAGTACCATGCTAGTTTGTTTCATTTTGTTTTATAGCTATAGCTTTGTAATATTACTTGAAATCCAGGATTGTGATACCTCCTGCTTTCCTCTTGTTACCTAGGATTGCTTTTGCTATTTTTGGTCTCTTGTGGTTCCATATGAATAGGATTGTTTTTCTCTATTTCTGTGAGGAATGAGGAATGCTGTTGGTATTTTGATTAGGACTGCAGTAAAAAATATTCTGACAATATTGGATCTGCATATATAGGAACAGGGAATACCTTTCCTTTTTCTGATGTCCTCTTCAAACTCCTATTTCAGAATACTGTTCTATAGTTTTTATTATAGAGATTTTTCACTATCTTTCTTAGGTTAATTCCTAAGTATTTAATTTCTCTTGAAGCTGCTATGAATGGTATTGGTTTCCTAATTTCTTTCTTAGTGGATTCATTATTGGTTCAGAGGAATGCTATTGATTTTTGTGTGTTGATTTTGTATCCTGTTACCTTACTGAATTGTTTATTAAATTATAGGAGTCTTGGAATTTTGGGGGTCTGTTATGTAAGAGTCATATCATCTAAACATAAAGACAGTTTGACTTATCTTTTACTGTACATATATATCCCTTTTATTTCTTTCTCTTGCCTGACTATTGTGGCTAAGTTTTGAGTACTATATTGAACAGGAGTGGTAATAATGGACATCCTTGTCGTTTTTGCTTTGTCTTTGCGTTTTATCGCTATCTCCTTATTTAAACCCTTCCCTTTGAAGAGATAAATAATTGATTTAACTACATTTTTGAAACTTATCTGAAGCTTTACAATGACAGATTTAGTCCCACTCAATAGTCATTATTTATGAAAAACAGTTTTTAAAATCCCTTTCATTCAAGAATATAATTTTGCATACTTGGCCAAATAAAAAGTTAAACAGTTTGGTGGAGTTTAAAACAACACAATCAGTTCAGTAATTTGTTGACAATTTCTAATGAAGTTAAACACATCCAGTTCTATGACATAGCAGTTCCATTCCTGGATATGTATCCAACAGAAATATATGCATATGTTTCCCCCAAAACCTTGCACAAAAATGGCCATGGCACCTTTATTAATAATAGGCAGAAAATGAAAATAACTCACAATCTAAAGACAAATCTGTATACTAATTGTGGTACATCTCTTCAGTGGAATACTCAGCAATAAAAAGAATTTTTAATACACACCAAGACACAAACAGGTAAAAAAAACATTGTTTGGAGCCAAAGAAGCAAAGAAAAAATACATAGTTTATGATTCCATTCATAGGAAATTCAATAACAAGCAAAACTAACCTGTCATGACAAAGGTAAGCCTGGGGGCTCCATGGCAGGAAGTGGGTGCTGACCAGTGAGAAGCAAGAGAGGACTTGCTGAGCTGGTGGAGCCGATGGTACACTCAAACCTGTGGTTGCACCTGTGCTAAGTCTCCAAGCTTGCCTAGCATGCATGCAGCATTCTGTTGTATACTACAGCTTCATTTAAGGTAATGGAAAAAATTTTAAATACTAAGAAAGCTATTTTGTAGAAGTTAAAAAACAATAGTTGACTTTTATAGTAATTGAAATTATATAACATTTAAGTTCAAAGTTTGCTTATTTTCTAATGATTTTTCTTATTAGTATGTGTTTGCAGTACAAAATCATGACATTCATCATGGGGAGTTGGTTCATGTGCATAACACATCTCAACTGTGTTTCTTATTCCCTTTCCCTTGTTGCCTCCCCTTCCTCCTATCTTGGACCCTGTTATGGTTTATATTCCTATGGCCCCTCCAAGTCTCATGTAATCATGGCATGAATGCAGCTGAGTCTAGCATTTGTGATTGGTTTGTTGTCTGGTGCTGGGATTGGTGGTGTGAGTGTTGCACCCACCCAGGGGTGGAGCCAGCATAAAGTGTAAGGGCAGGAAGAAGGTGTGTCTTCTCTCTCTTGCCAGTTTGCACCAGGCTGTTTGTGGTGTCCATAGATGGCTGCCCCACCACACCACCCTGCCTTGCAGCCAGCTGAGTAAGGACTAAAACCCCCAAGAACTGTAAGAAATAAAACTTTCCTTCCCTAACTGGGCATCAGGTATTCTGTCTCAACGAGAGAAAAGTAACTAAGACAGACCCTTCCCTTTTTTTTTTTTTTTGGTACATATTCAAGTAATATAGTGATCACATTATATGCGTGTACACAACATATCCCAACTCCGTCTTTTATCCCGTTCCCCTCTCCTCTTTCTCTTGACCCCCTTCTGATGTTCAAAAGATCTATCTTACTACTTACTACTATCTATCTTTTATTTATATTTTGGGTTTCTCATAGAAGACAGACCATATGATGTTTAAGCTTGTGTATCAATTTATTTCATTTAACTTTGTGGTCTCAAAATGCATCTATTTTCCTACAAATGTCTCAAGTTTATCCTTCTTTATGGCAGAGTAGTGCTTCACTGTGTATAAATACCATACTTTATCATTCATCTGTTTCTAATCATTTTTCTTTGATTCTAGATTTTCTGTGTGCTGTCTGCATACATTGGCAATGACTAACTATCGTTTACTTAGGGGATTAAAGGAAGGAAAATGAAAGAAGGTAGTGGTGCAGTAGGTCATGTCAGACGTATTCATTTCTGTTATCTTTGCAGTGGAGCAAGTGCTGCGTTAGGACAGAAGTCTTACACTGCAATAACCTTGTTAAATGTGGCAGTCTGACTTCAAATATCCTGGTCCTCAGTTATCCTAATCAACTAGACACACAGGGTGAATGCCAACCAGTTTTGTTGCCCTAGCCAAATAGTACAATTAAACCAGGGTCAAGTTCTGAGTACAGAGCCTGCCTGTGTCAGCACCCGAAGGAGCCAGACATACTGTACAGTGAGGGTCCTGAATTCCCTTGCAACTTGCATTCCCCAAGTATCAGTGTCTTCCACTGTAGTTTAATAAGAAATCAAGTTTAAGAGCAAGAAGATCGGATATAGTTTTACTCTTTTGTTTGCTTTTCTTGGCTCTGTTTAAACCCTGTATACTGGAAGACTAGGTGAGACAATTGAGTGTTACTATACTGTAACTTTCAAAAGCACTCTGTGGAGGTTTACAGAGCCCTTTTACATGTAATGTCTAAGTTGTATCTCACATCAGCCTGTAATATAGATAGTTTAAAATACCATTAAAACCTTAGGATTTTATTAAAAGAAAATCTTAACTCAAAGAGGTAGGTTCCAGGACTCAAAACCCTCCCAAATTTCCTGCCCTCTGACCAGGTACTCTTTCTGCTGTTCCACTGGCTGTGGGTGTGGCTCTGACAATGTCACCCAGCCCACCCCTACTCTTATGTGGGAGCTCTGCTGACCTGTCATCTCTGAGAACAGGGCTCTGGCTAAACATACCTCTAACTTACTCTAAGCCAAATATGTAAGAACCCCAAGGAACCCACATCTAGCCCAGCATCTTTCTCCCTTCTCCTGTGCTATTTCTCCTCCTAACCCCCCTCCCTGCTTTCTACTCCATCAGGTGAGACTGCTATCGGGTTAGCTTGCCAAACACAGGAATTACATCTCTAACAGCCAGAATATTGTTACTACTGGTTATGGAGCTGGCTGCTGTCTGACTTATTCTCTTTGCTTTTAAATGATGTTTACATAAGTTAAATAGGAGAATGGGGGAAATGGAGGTTCTCCTAATGATTCAAACCATTTCTGATCAAGCCCAGGCCTAATAGCAGGATTATACCCACAGGGAGGCACTGGGCCTGGGGGCTGGAGTTTACGGTAGGAAGGGGCAGGTGTCTGTTTACCTGGCTTGGTCTACACTGAGCCCCAAAGTGGTGACTGCCTCCTCTCCATTACAAGAGCTGTCCACATAGGAGACCTGGAAAGATGCAGTGATATAGGAGGAAATCATTTGATGGTAAGCCCGTCACCACAAGCAATGAGAAGTTAGAATCCATGATTATTTTCCTCATTGTTCATATCTCTTTGCTACACAATTCATCCAGATTATTTTAGACTGTTGCCTTGGCCCATCTTTCTCAACTTTACTTTCTGTCTTTATGTTTAAAATAGCCTACATTTTAACACACCTAAGTTTCCTACACATAGCACGATACTGTTTCTTCACCTTGACTCATGTAAAGTCCTGTTCCTCGGAGTTCTTCCTTCCAGTCTCCACATTTCATGGTTCTTCCCTGAAGCCTAACTTTCCCTCACTTCCATGGCATTTGACTTTTATCTGTTAATAACTTGTCATTTTGCATGATATATCTCCATCACTTAAAATAGTGAACATCACTCTGATCCACTTAACACTTACCAAATAATCACTTTGCAAACAAGTATCCAATCCTTACCACCACTCCTTAAGGTATTTTAATGGTCAGGGTCAGCCAGACTCTGCTGCAGTAACAAAAAAATGCCAACTCTCAGTGCCCAGCACCACAAAGATTCCTTATTAGTCTCAGTATCCGTTGTGTTGTGGAAGGAGTCAGCTCATTGGCAGTCATGCTAACACTGTTCATTGACAGGTTAATGATTACATACCGCGGCCTGAGGTGAAATCTCTTATTACTCTTTATAGCTTACTGGCCAGAACTAGTCACATGACCATGACTACCACCAGGAAAGCTTATAATCTTCCCATGCACTTAAAAGAGGAAGAGCTAGCATTTTAGAAGAACAGTTCATCAACCTGAGGCAAGTTGATTGCCTCAGATAAGGTGCAGTTATCACTTTGATCTAATAAATGAAGAAACTAAGGTTCAGGAACATTAAATGCTTGAAGCATAGCATAAAATACTTTGAGGAATGTTTAAAATGTGACTATTCCCAACTACTGCTCTTACCGATGACCATTGTGGGAGGGACTATAGAATTGGGTAAAAATGGTGAGTTTAGAACTGGGTTTAGACTGGGTTTGAGCCCTAGCTCTGCACCTTCCCAGCTCCTTGTGTGATTTACCCTAATGAGCTTCAACGTCCTACTCCACATTTTTACCTTGAACAACTTTTGTAAATTAATTATATATGTAGCATATCTGGTACAGAGTAGAGATAGTGAATGGTAGATGTTGACACTAATGTTTATTCATTCAAAATTCAATCTTACTTCATTGATAAATGCAAATAAGATTCAGAAGCTCTAAGAAACATCTCAGCTACCCATGGAAGCACTGGGTATCTTTTTCAGTTAATTGATGTTACCTGAGAATATGGGATTCTTAGATGCCTGAGTGACTCATGTTCTTTAATAAGCATTTCACTAAGAAGAATGAAACAGCTTTCATTGGTGCTAAAACCCACAGAATCCTAATCTCAGTTACAAGGTGTGGGGTGGAACAAGCCTATAAAGTAGGACGGCAAGGACAGAATAACCCTCCTTCCGTCTCCAGGTGGTGGAATAAATAACACTTAATTTTTGACAAAATCGCACACATAGTTGAAAGAACAACAAGAAATAGGAGTCAATAGATGTGGAAGTTACTTTAGCTTGGTTTGTCATTACTGCTAAAACAAATATGAGAACTTATTCTTTATGATTATCTCAGCCATGTCAGCGGTGATCTGTATTTTCTCTTCTTGGGTGTTTGAAGAACTCTTTCTAGAATATTTGCTTCCCTTTAGTGAATCGGAAGAATGATTTTGATCAGCCTTCTGCTGGATATTCAATTTGTTGGAAATATTGAAAGAGAGAGAAAACATTGTCTTCCTGCTTCTCTGTATGTCCGTTCTCACACAGCATTTGCTAAATTATGGGAAGGGGCAGTTCTCTCCTGTGAATCATAGGAGAAAGATGAGATTTATTGTTCCATAGAGAAACTTACTAAGTTGTTGGTATATTTCTCCAAACTCCAGATTCTCTCGCTATTCCTGTAGTTCTTTAATGTGATGGCTTATTTTTCTTTCTATTTAGGGAGGAAAAATTACAACCCCAATTATAAAAATATAGTTACCATATTTATGGTTTCATAATCTGGTTCTAGAAGTAAACGAGTATCAGTTAATAATAATTTCAAACAACTTATATTTCATTTTAGCTTTTTTTCTTTTTCACTCGTTTTTTTTAATTGTTGCTTGCCTTCTACATTAAAAATGTTATACTACAGAGCAGAAATCACAGTAATCATACAATATCTAAAATTAAAATGTAATACTGTGGTATTAATAAGATTAATGGTAGCTTACAATTAAGGAGTGCCAGAACTTATCTTTGGGGGTTTTTTTGTTTTTTGTTTTTTGTTTTTTGTTTTTGCGGCACCGGGGATCAAACTCACAGCTTCACGCCTGCCAGACAGGCGCTTACGCCACTGAGCCAAATTCCCGGCCCTAGTTTTTCAAGGCAGGGTCACACTATGTAGCTCAGGCCGGCCTTGCGCTCACATTGTAGCCCAAGCAGGCCTCGAACTCACAATGCTCTGCTTACCTCAGCCTCCCCAGTGCTGGGATTAAAGGTGTGCGCCACCACACCCGGCCAGAATTTATATTTGAAACATTGTGGGCCCTCACTTTCTCTCCATCCCTCCCTCTCTTCCTCTGCCCCTTACCCTCTCCCACTACTCTCCCTTCTCCCTCTCTTTCTCCCTCTCCCCTCTGTCACACACACAAACATTATAGACACCCCCAGGCTCACTTGCCAACCCCATACCTGTAAGATAAAATGCAGAGTCTGAGAGCTAAGGTAACTTGCCAAAGGTTGAAAAGCCTAAACACAGTGGATCCAAGAGTATGGGCTTTCAATGGTCTTTCCTCATTTAGTTTACAAAGACTTACTGAAGGACTGTGGTACTGTCTTGAGGTACTGCCTGTGGAGGGGCCTTGTCTTATCCATCACTATACCCAGCTACTAGCACAGAACAGAATGGAACCAAGAGAGTGATGTAACTAGTGCTTTATTTTTGGAAGATAAATCTGCCAACAGTGAGTGGGATGAAAAGAACAGGAAAGGCCTGGCAGCTTGGAGAGCACTTTAGATGCAGTAACACAGAGAGGGAGATGACGAGATGATGAGCAAGGGAGCTGTGCTGAGAAAAGCAGCGATTTGGACAGAGATTTAGGAAGGGCGAGGGAGTGAGAGGTGCTGACCATGTGAAGCCTGGGAGGTGGGGCAGGTCCTTAGATCAGCAAATACCCACTTCAGCTGTGCACCAGGAACTATTGTAGGTGACAGGCATATGACTGTGAATCAAGGAGATGAAGATTTTGCTGTAATTGGGCTATATGCTGGTTGGAGGATGATACATCGGGGTCCCTAAAGAACCAGAACCAGTGGGAGATGGAGGCAGAGATGTAGAGAGAGATGTTTCAAGGACAGGGATACAGATACGGCAGGCCTGAAGTCTACAGGACAGTCCAAGGAGCTGTAGATCCTTGTGCAGGAGCTGATACTACAGCCTAGAGGCAGAATTTCTTCTTAGGGAAACCTCAGTTTTGTTCCGAAGGCCTTTGAAATGATGAGGTAAGTCCCACCCAGATTAGAGGGGATAATCCAATTAAAGTCCACACTGTAGGCATTCTCCACGTGACGAAAGCGCTTCACAGCAGCGTGTAGATTAGCATCGATTGAACAGCTGTGTCCAATACCCTCACCAAGATAGCACATGAAAACTAACCATCAGAGAGAGGAGGCAAGAAGGACAGTTCGAGAAAAACGCAGGGTGTTGGAGAATAATAACCATAGTTACTGTGGATCACCTCACTGCCCTGATTGAGCAGACAGACCTCCGTGCTACGGAGGTGACACAGCTGAAGCTGTTCAGTGACTTATCTGCATGTGCACACAGCAAATGACCGGTCCTGCCACCGTGCCAAGTCCCATGCATTTGCAGAAAGCACATGAGTCACCTGCCTCTTGGGAATCATCACAGGGATCAGAATGTTTGACTTTTTCCCAAGAGCAGCACCAGTTCACGAGCAAGTTCAGATTAGAAATTTGCAGAGTGTGGGACATAGGAGATCAGTATTGCTTTATGGAGGGCAAGGAGTGCAACTCGGGTGCTACGCACCCCGTGTTTGCCCTTCCCTGCTGCCATGTGAGTGGCCACCTCCCAGTGTCCCGCTCGAGGCTTTTGCATGAACTACGCATTCTGCCTGGAACATTCTTCATGTTCTCTCCCTTCCATTCTTAGCCCCTAAGTCCAAATAGCCCTTAATTCTCAACTTCATCACTCCTCAGAGAAACTGTCTCTGAGCACCTGAATTTGGATAAATTTCCCAAATTCCTTGTTCGTCTCATGTGGTATTTTGCACTGTTTTCACTGTCACCAATTTGCATATTATTTTATTAATGTCTACTTCTCCTATTATGACCTCAAAGGGAAGGAAGCAAGTTACTATAATGCTGGTCCTTTGGCATATACTACTTGTTGAATGAATGAAAGAAGGGATGAATGAATGCCATCTCTACCTTCCAAGCAGTAAATCTCAGAGCATCCATAGCAACAACCTGGAAACGGTAGCATGTCCTAGTGGCTGCTCTCCTCTTTCTAATCCCATCCTTAGTACTTGAGTTCTTCTGGATTTCAATATAAAAGGTAGTGCTTTCTGAACTCTTCACCAGTTTGGGAGCACTTGAACTCAGAGCCCTCTAACACAAAGCAAATGAGATTTTCAGAACTGTTAGAACAAAAGAAGTTGAAAGTGAGAGAGAATGGGGTGGAAGTATTTGACAATAACGTCCTGTTGAGGAGAACCAGGGCTGTGTGAAATGTTGTAAGAAAGCCCTCTTGGAACTCAGGCACTTTCCTCTGTCTTCTCTCTCTCCTTATCCCAGACAGGAAATTTTGAGTGCAGATTCTGCCCATGATCTGGAGTCTTGTGAATATGAATGAAGTTGAGCATCTGACTCCTGTGGTTCCTAGGATCTCTGAGTGAGCTTTTGTGAGCCCAGCTGAGAGAAAGTTCAGCTAGGAAGTGCTCTTCATTCTCCCTTCTCCTGCCAGCCAGCCAGAGGCTGATAACAACTAGCATGTGAAATTGGCCACGCACTTGAGCGCAGGCAGTCATAGTTACCCAGCATTAAACCACCCACCCTGGCTTCTGATTTGACAGGCAGCAACCACAGCAATTTAAAAAGTCCATTTGTGTTATTAAATGCTTCCAGGAGCTCTTTGGCCCTTTCGTGTTAGACCCCAAACATTGATAGAGATCCTCTTTTATTTTGCACTGGTCTTTTGATTACGGATAAAGAAATTTTGAATATTTTTTTAAAGTATCCTCTATCGAGTCATCCTGTAAGGTCTGCGCAAGTTTTCCCACTTGCATTCTTGCCTTTGAATATTCTTTCTACTGAAAAAGAGAAAACTATTTTTACATTCTGGATATTTTGTGAACTTAGAAGAGTTATTTGCAAGTCACACAGGGCACTGCTGGGATCCAGACAGACTTGGGGTCACCACAGGGTGCTGCGGGAAGCTCTTTGGCCCAGGAGTTAGGTGGTTCGAGTCTTGGCCCCACACTGAGCAGCTGAGCGACATTGGACAGGCCACTGGGCTGTCATGGACTGGGTAGTCTCTGAGTTACCACTGCTCTAAGATGTATGGTTCTCATTGCAGGCATCTTTTCCACAAGTCCTGTGTTGACCCCTGGCTTCTAGACCATCGCACCTGTCCCATGTGCAAGATGAACATTCTTAAAGCCCTAGGGATCCCGGTAAGCACAGCACAGCCTATAGCATCATAATGTCTGTCTTTCTGAATTTCCCCCAAAGCAGGGACAAAACATCTTACCTGGATTTTCTAATGTCCCCCTCAGTCACATAATGGTGACATCGTCTAACGCGGCCCACAAGAGCGTTCCACATTTGGAAATATTCCTCCTCTCCCTTTTGCTCACTATGAGGACATCATGGCTCTTCCTCCATACCCATTGTATTTGTCTATGAGCCAAGACGCCTCTTGTGCAGGTCCAGGGTAGCTCTTGTGAGGGGCAGACGGTGTGCCAGCCTGTTGTACATTGGCCGCTTCTGTAGTGGCCACCTCTGCTCAGTCATCAAAGAGATCTGCTTGCCACACTTCCTGGTGTTGTCCACCATCACCAACCTCTCAGAGAGAGCATGGCCAGCTGTGGGAGGGAAGGGCAGTGGCTGAGAATCGGGCCCAAGGTTTGTGCTTTGCTCAGACCTCTGCAGAGACCCCCAGTGGATAGGCATGCAGAACCGGAACTGCTGCTTCCCCGGGTCACGTGTCTTCTGAAGCTCAGCCCCTCCCCTAGTGCACCCACTTCCGCCAGCCGGCTGGATGCTGTGGGGAAAGGCTTGCCCAGGACCATATCAAGTGAACCTCGCAAGGGGTGGCTGGTGAAACACCAGCTGCCGTGTGCTATTCCCTGTGACAGATGAGGGCCGGAAGCACACCAGGCTGCCAGAGTCACAGACTGCACAGAAAGAAGTGGCAAAAACATGAGGCACTGTCTCGAGCCACAGGAGCAGAATGCAGAAAACCTAGCCTCCCTCCCACCTCCCCGCTCCACTTTGCTGCCACCTGCCTATTGTCACTCCTCTCTGCCAATGGCAAAGAGAACGTTAATAGTCCCAGGATGTCACTGAAGAGGGAAGAATCAGATCGTATGTCAGAGTTTGCTTCAGTGCCAAAGGGCTAATTAGGAATATCAAGGAGACGCCGTCAGAGGGGGCGTACATATGAGGACATTCATTCACTGAGCATTCATTCACTAAATGTCACCCTGTGACAGCTACCTCCATGCCAACTGCTGGCTGATTTTCATGGTTGATGGAGCAAACACAGATGGACTTGTGTGATGCATATAGCTCTCAGCTAGATTTTAAAGACAATGCATTAAATTTTCGGATCTCAATTGTACCTGCATAGTGTATTCAAGGTGAAAATCAATTACGATGGACATAAAACATTAATAAAAAACACACATCTCAAGCCAGATACTGGTGACTTTAAAATTCAAACTCAGTTTTTGTAATTTTCACATGTCTGACTGTAACTAATTCTTCTAAGAGAGAAGGGAGAGGTGTAGACAATGCTTGCAAGTGTGTGTGTGTGTGTGTGTGTGTGTGTGTGTGTGTGTGTGTTTGGTCCTCATGATTAAATGGAAATAACTGTATTTGACCTAGTTCCTATTGCTCAAGATGTTGTCAAAGGTCCTAAGTATCGAAGATCCTAAGTCTCATCGTTCTTTCATCCGCACAATAAAACCAAACAACCCACTGTAGTTAAATTTTGTACTAAAGAATATTTGACTCCAGACTTTTCCCGTGAAAGTATGATTTCTCCAGAAGCTGCTTATAAATGACTTTTAAATATTGCTAATTATTGCCAAAATAGAATTAATTGAATGACCTTTTGGCTTATTTCCAAATTTAGTAATATTTGAATTTTTGGCAGTTGGGCATTCTGGCTATCGTCTGAAGCCTATCAAGTCTGGACAGGGTTTTATTTAGCATGCTTTTCCCCAGAAAAATAAACATGGGTGGCAGCGAGTGGATTTTGCCAAGGATTTTTAAAGGCCTGCCCGACAAGAGCATGACACACGCCCCAGCCCACCCCACAGCGCAGAACGCCCCTCCGTGAAGAATAAGGCAGGAGCAGTAGGCTGCTTCTCCCAAGTCTCCAGGGCATACGGCCACCCTCACTGCGCACCGGGGTTCCTCGGTCTTTGTCCTGGAGAATGACAGAGTTGGAATCGTGGGCAGTGTTCTATTCTATCCTTCTGCCTTTGGGAAAACTGCGCCTGAAACACGAGAGGATTTCTGTGCTGTTCTTCACACTTCCCATATCACTGGGCAAGCTCACA
>RJWM01010252.1:0-64595 GCA_004363535.1 Dasyprocta punctata
ACAAGAAAACATCAAGAAAACTTTAGATAAATAGTGTAAACAATGTATGCTAGATGGAAGAATGTCTCCTCTAAGAATGATCTAAGAATGATATCATCCTTAGGAACCAATGAATTTTGTTACTGCATGGCAAAAGATAATTAAGGTTGAAGATGCAATTTAGGTTGCTAATCAGCTGATGCAATTAAGATGGAATTAAGGTTGCTCATTAGACAATGAGGAGATCACCTTACATTATTCCAGCAGGTTCCCTCTAATCATATAAATCCCTAAAAATGGAAGAAGAGGCAGAAGAAAAAATTAGATATGATACTGTGGATTTTAAAGATAAAAGATGGGGGCCAAGAGCCAAAGAAATCAGGTATCCTCTAGATGCTTGAAGATTTTTGCCTCCAAACTTCAGAAAAGAATATAGCCCTGCTAACACTGTGATTTGAGGGTACTTTGGTCTGTGTCAGGCCTCTGATTGGCAAACCTGTAAGATAACCAAGTTCTGTTGTTTTGAGACACTGGTGCTGTGGTAGTTTGCTGAAGTAGCAGTACAAAATTAATGCAAAAAGTAATGTGATTTAGTTTTTTCTAAATTACTTTGGAATCTCAATATGATCTGGAAGTGAATCAAAAAAGGAAATAAGGCAAAAAAGATCTGACATGGCCTCTAATAAATGTTATTTTCTTAAGGCCTACTCATGCACTTAAACAGATCCATTCTTAGACTATTTACTATTATTAATGAGCTATAGTTAATGAAGTCATGTGTCAATTTATAAATCATGGTATAGAAAAATGTCGATGATTTCTCTATATATAATTGGAAATAAAATACCAAGCTTATGGCTAGTGGCATTTATACATAATAATCAGTTTAATACCTAATTTAGCAAATGTTCTAAAAGTGCCTTTAAATATTTAACTTCTCTCATGTTCTTGGAATAGTTTTAGCATCTTACTGGTTTTCTCTTTAATTAAAAAGCTGGACAAAATCTCTACCATGTGTTCATTTTATATTTGTATGATAGTCATGATTTTGCATTTTTAAAAATTGTGCTTTCTCAACATCAACTAAATGAGAATTCATCAAATTTTGGCTTCCTGGCCAAATGGGCTTGCTGCTTATTTCCCTATGTAAAGTTCCACTTGAACTCAGCCACTCCTATTAATTTTGCATTGTCTCTGGTTGGTTTTGTACTATGATGTGAGAGCTGTGTAGATTTGATACTGCAAATGCCACAAGGTCCACAAAGCTGAAACATTCACTCTCTTGCCCATGATATAAATAGTCTGCCAAATCTTAAACTTATCCAAAATAATATTTCGCATGTAACTCTTAGAAATAATACAGTAAAATTGGTCCAAGTGCTTCACACATGTATATTCTATTCTGTTATTAATGTAGTCTCACATTAAATTCTTACAAGTAGAATAATAGATTAGATTAAAATGTTGCTGAATCTCAGGTTTAGGCATAGGATCAAAATGCACTTTCTAAATTTTATCTTTCATGCTTCTCTAAATAATCACCTGAAAATCTGTAGTTCTATCTCCAGTCATAAGGAATTCAAATGTAGCACCATGTTTCAGTGGTCTACAACTGAATGTTTTGTGTTTGTGAGGTGTTTTTATGCATTATGCTTAAACATACACTTAGTTTCCTAAAAGAAAGAGTTTCCATCTGGATTATCTTCAGTACAAATGTGTCTCTTGAGCTCTAGATCTATTTAAGCAACTATTTACAAAATATCTATCCCTACTTATATGTGTTAAGGACACCTTACCTGAAAAATATCTACTCGCCTGCTTATTCCCCATTCCTCCTAATCTAATTCTGTTGTCTCTTCTCTCTCCCTCTCTCTCCCTTCTTCCCTCCCTCCCTTCTTCCCTCTCTCTTAAAATCTACACATGAACCAAAAAGTCATTATCTGAAAGAAATAAAGATATTTGGGAATTAGCCTCTTCTTCCCCTAGGTCTACTATAATTAGCCAACTTTCTTTCCCCTCTCTTCTTTCTTTGCATCTGTAGACAATACGAAGTTCATACACGTTTTCTTGACCATTTACTACCTACCTTATTTATATTAGTGCTCTAAAAGTAAAAAGAAAAACTAAAAGGGAAAAATTAAAGTAACCTTGAGGTGAAAGTATTTAAGAGGAACAGCTAGTTTATTTTCTGAGATTCAGAATAATTTTACTTTGGTTATACATCAAAAAGTTACTGCATATAAATGAAGGCATTCTGCAGAAAAAGTTTCATAAGAACATTCTTCATGTCCCTCAAGTACACCTGGTGAATACAACAACCCTATCAAGTTCATTCTGGTGATCGCAGTAAGTGATTCTCTCTGGTGTGCCTTGTTTCTCATGAAAGTCATTTTATTTTCAGTGAAATAGTTGATAAGTGAAGAGAGACTCATACTAAAAGTTGTAGGCTTTAAAGGCACCTGGATTAGTAGTAATCAGCAAGGCTGATCACATACTGTGGTAGTTAGGAAGCTTCATAAGGATGCTTGCTTGTGCAGAGACCTTGTCCCTTCAGGACTATGTCATTCTGGTCCATCTCTCATTTCCCTTTGCACTTTTACACACCTGCTTATATCTCACTTATAGATATAGGAGATATCTCTGTCAATATTGTTCTCATTCTGCTTATTGTATAATTGTAGCTTAGAATTATTTTGGCCATAGTATTGTCCTGAACATTGTTCAGTTAAACACAGTGCATGGAGGTGAAAGTCTGAGCATGATGTCTGGAACCCTACACACCATACTGAAATGTTTTTCTTCCTGAGCATCACACACTATTCCACGTCTCTTTCTTCAGTTTTGAGTCTTTTTCTCTCTCTCATTCATAAAGATGTTGTTCATTCTTCATGATGTTACTACAAAATCTAATCCTGCATAAAGAATAACAACATAGCTGCATCTTTAAAAAGAAGATTTGCTTGAGAGTGAAAGAGTATACTCAATAGTTACACAAGGACTTCAGATAGAATCTTGAATTGTTTTGGGTTCACTGATTTGTATAATAATCTAACTCAGTGCCACATTTGTGTATCTATATGTACTGTTACATTCTCATACTTGCTTCTGTAGCCAATCCTAGCTGAGATTCCTTAAGGGCATTTATATCTATGGGGTAGCTCAGTTAACACTTCGAGGTAGGAGATAAAAATTTGAGAGTTGTCATAATAAAGATGGCATGGAAAGCTATTTAGCTCTATTAGATCATATAGGGAATGCACATAGAGAAAACAGTAGAGAAAGAAGGCAGGTAAAGAGTAAAGAGAGGAAATAAGAGAAAAGAGTGAAAAGGAGAAGGGACCAGGACTTTAAAGTGCTGTAAAAGAATAGCTGAGGAAGATGAGAAATAAATAGGAGTATGAAATGTCCAGCAAAGAAAATTAAATCAGAATACAAAGGGTTTTTGAAACTGAGTAAAGAAAGTGTTTAAAAATGAAGTCTATTATTGGCTATTGCATGTGTCTTTTGTTCACAGTGATTTTTATAGGTCTAAGGGAAGGGAAGTGTGATGGGCAGGAGAGAAATGTGAGCTGTGGAATACTGGGAAGGCTTCTGAAAATTCTGTCAATGGAAAACAGAAGGTGGAGGGAATTAAAGCGAGTCAAAAGTCACTGGTAGTTGTTTGAAATGATAGGTAGTAAGTTAGGTGTGATTGTTGAATGTATGATGACCCTTGAGTAGCAATGATACACTTGAGAGCAGAAGACGTAGGAATGATAAAACTCTTCAAATTCACTAGACTTTTGTACATTGATTATTTTATTTAATCAACTCTGAAATCCAATGAGATTAAATTAGTGGTATAGTTGAGAAATAATGAATCTGGTCTTCAAAAACAGTCTGATTTCAGAATCTCATATAACAAAGGTAGAATTAAAGAATGAAAGAAAAGCAGACAAGTAAAACTACACTTTTCTTTTTTGTTTGTTTTTGGTACTAGGAATCGAACTCAGAACCTTGTGCTTGCCAGGCAGGCACTATGCCCCTGAGCTACATTCCCAGCCTCAGACTTTTCTTTTTGAAGCCTTTTAGTGTCTAAGGGAGAAGTTAAAATGTGAAATATTTAAAAATATGTTAAGTCCAATGTATTTGAAAAATAACACTGTGTAATTCAGTATTACAAAGCTGATATTAAAAGAAAAAATAATAATTTGAGCGCAATTAGTAAATGCAATTTTGATGAGAAAATAAGAAGTGAGCTAGATTCTCTTGTAAACAATAGTATAAATTATCTGAAGAATAAGAAATTAAGAAAAGCAAGAGTAAAGATAATTGGGTAGGCTATATCATTCTTCATATATATTATATATATATATATATATATATATATATATATAGTTTATGTTGCTGTTGACTGAATATCCACAATCAATTTAACAAATAGAGGAGAACTCCACTGACTTCGTAGTTCTGAGTTCTCTATATAGTGCATCTTTTATGTTTTCCCTCATCCTCATGGGCAAAACCTCTGGAATAACTCCTTCTCCATTTCTCTCTTTCATTAGGAACATAACACTTAATTTTTGCATCTAGCATCATCACAGTTTCCCTTTAGAATCTCTCTCTGACTTTCCTTGGTCAGAAGACACTTTCCTCTCAGTGTTTACAAAGCATGACAGCACTCTTCGAAGAAGTACCTCTACTTACTTATGTCTCTAGGACACCTTGAACTCTGAGGGACAGGCTATGCCTTAACTTCCAACTCCCTTTCTACTAGGAGAGTACTTTTCTCCTAGGAGATGCTCAATTTTTATTTATAAAACATTACAGAATAAAGAAAGATTCCCATATTGGAAATCAGAGTTTTGAAATCACATATTAAGAATTATTTGCCATGTGCATGTGGATATATTATGACCAACTTAAACTTCACATTGGTAAGATAAGGCCTTAATTTTCTTCCATTCTCTCCTCTTTTTCTGAGGTGGTAATGCATACATTTAGCCTTTTATCCATTTAACATTTATGGAATACTGCCTGTATGCTGAGCTGTATGTGAAGATCTTAGAATCACCACAACCATCCCTCCTCTGTTGCTGTTAAGAAATTTCCTCCACACTTGCTAATTTCCCTCACTGCACTTCCCCACACCTAAGTCATCAGTAAGTCTTATTTTTTCTATTTTCAATAAATCCTGAATTGTCAACTTCTCCACCTCACACAAACACTCCTTTCATCCTAGCTGTCATTGTATTTCATGTAATTGTTGAATTCTCCTCCTAATTTATGTCCTTACTTAAATTCTAATCTCTCTTAAGCCATATCCTGTACAGCAGAACAATTAAAATTCTAAAATTATAGATCACAACACATTATTTTCCTCCCACAATGCTCTAGCCACTCCATTTGCATTCAGTTAAAACTTTTAATTATTTACTGTAAGTTGCAACAGTGTGGCTGACCTGTTCTCTGAAATTTGCTTTAAGTTTTGCTTCTAGCTCCAAAACAAACCACCGTGATCTAAATTTCAGCACATACTCCAACTTTGTTCTCAATTTAAGGCATTGCCTATCTTCTACTTTGATTCTTTTGCTCTTAGGTAATCTTCCCTCTTGTTTTATTTTTCTAACTCTTTTTTTTTAATTTAAGCAAATGTTTTTCTAACTCTTAAGTACTACCAATTGAGAGAGGTCTTTTCTGACCACTTCATTTAAAATGGATTTCTAGTCTTCATTTCAGGATCTCATTTCCTTCATGTTGTAAGTTTTTTTCCAACAAGTTGCAATTTTTAAAAATTGTATGTTGCTGTATTTCTTGCTTCCTTCCCTGACCCAGGAATGTGGGAACTAAGTAGGTTAAATTCTTCTGTGAATCTTAATTTCTAGCCAACTGCACAGATTTAAAGATAAATGTTTTCAAGTGATTGTGACAGTTAAGTTGAATTGTCAGCTTGACTGTATTACTGGATCATGAGAGTATTGAGCTAATGAGTGCAACAATTTGCTGTAGTTCACAGTTCAATGTGCTATGAAGGTTTGGGGCCTAGTTGAGGGTGGGCTACAGGGGACGTACCTTTGGAGCATCTAACTCTTCTTCCACCATGAACTAAGCAACTTTGTTCCACCAGAACGTTCCACCATGCTATTTCTGCCTTAGGACCAGGAATTCCATGGACTGAAACCTCTGAAACTGTGAGCCAATAAAGCTCCCCTCCTTTTAAAAGGTGATTTTTGTGTCAGGTGGTTTTTCCAGGAACAGACAAGGTAATGCAGTGCTTGATGACTGACTGACTGAATGAATGCATTCAGAAAGAAAAAGAAAGTTGAGAGGTACAGAGACAAGAAAGAATACACACTTATAGCTTGCTGTTTACCAATTAAAACAAAATATGATATCTTTAAAAATTTTTGTATGAGTGACATTTAATGTCCAACTCAATGTTAAGCAGATTTTACAGAAAGAGTGGAAACTAATACTTGGGGTGTAGAATTTTTATTTTATTATTAATGACTATATTGAATTATTATTTTAAAATATTATATAATGCATGCTACAGTAAGTAAGATGTATTAAAATTTTATGGAAGAGTAAATCCTAGATATTTTTATTTAAATCATTAATAAGTTATAAATATATTAAAAGCACGAAAACTATGCAAAAAGAAGTAGATATGTTAAAAAAACTACAAAAGATAAAACAGATATACTCAGAGACTTCTTTGTTTAAATTTGAATATATTTTAATATATAAACCAATTCCAGTAACTGGTTATAATTTCAGAAACAAGTTTAAAATATTTCTTCCATTGTCAATATTATTTTCAAATAAGCGTATTGCTACAGATTGAATACTTCAAAAAGTGTATGCTGCTAAGCAAATATGGTTCATGAGACAAAGAGAAATGCTGAGCTAAATGGTGTATTTTTAATGATAAGTTGGGTAATATGATACTTTATCAAATCTTAAAATGCATCTTTGTTCAAAATACTAGTTTGATACAAAATTTAAGCATATTTTAAAAAGTTAGTGATCTGTTACTAGACTGCCTTCCATTTGGAGGTAATTAGTAGAGGTTTTATATTTGTTCAGCAATGATACTGGCATGTATGAACTGTGGAAAACAGAAATCATATTAATTTTCATGATGAAGATTAAACTTTCTTTTACACAGAATTCAACGTTTGGTGTATTTCGTATTTGTCTTTCACATAAACTTGAGCAACAGAAATTTAGTAACAACTCCTCAGTAGGCTTGATATATGTTTTCGAGAGATACTTTCCTACTTTGAATGTAACATTACCCCCATTAGAAGGCACCAGGAGACATGGCACGGAAGTATGAAAATAATAGATTATGTCAATTTTTTTACAGGAATCAGGGAAAACATTCTTTACTTTTCTTGTAAATTTGAAGATAGGAAAAAGACCTATTCAAAAAAGTTTCAGCAGTAAGACACTAAGGTTCTTCTAATGGCCTGATTTAAAGAGGAAAAAAGATACATGGTCTACCTTATTAACATGGAAACCACCTAGAGATTTGTGATGAAATTCTCATTCACGCAACAAATATTTATTGGCAACCCATTAATAACAAGCACTGTATTGGGCATTAAGAACAGAAAGATGAATGAGGCATGATATTCTCAAGAAACTCCATGTCAATGGGAAGTTGTAAATTGTGTGTGAAAAGCACAAGATAGTATGAAAATACCAAGAACTGGCAGCTGTGACAAAAAGGCTTCATGAAGATGTATCCTCTTTTGTGTAATGTTAAAGGAAGACTCTAGAATTAGCCCTGTAAAAGATGGAGAGCAAGTGTGGAGTACAAAGTTAACAAGAAACAGAAAAAGGAGTCGAAAACAGAGGGATCACACAGAAGAATCCAGTAAAAAACTAGAAGTAAAGCTTGCACTTTTTCCCTATTTTTCATTAATCTGAGATGAGTATCTCAGGGTTAGTGCCTGACCTCAAGGTGACTCTGGGTACTAGGCTATGCATTTACCCTCCCAAAGACAGGAAGATGGATGCAGTCAAACATTTTACAGAGAACTTTTAGTTTATGCATGTTTTGACTTGACAACATTTTGAAAATCTAACTTATTAATATATATATATATATATATATATATATATAATAGCAATACAGTTATAATTACCATCATACCACAGTTACAATTATGTTTAAAATTACCTATTAGCAGCCGGGCGTGGTGGCGCACGCCTTTAATCCCAGCACTCGGGAGGCTGAGGTAGGCGGAGCGTTGTGAGTTCGAGGTCGGCTTGGGCTACAACGGGAGCGTAAGGCCGGCCTGAGCTACATAGTGCGACCCTGCCTCAAAAAACCAGGGCCAGGAGTTTGGCTCAGTGCCTTAAGTGCCTGCCCTGGCAGGCGCGAGGTTGTGAGTTCAATCCCAGGGACCGCAAAAAAAAAAAAAAAAAAAAAAAAAAAAAAAAAAAAAAAAAAAAAAAAAAAAATTACCTATTAGCACCTTATATTTATTGAACTCTTTATGACATAATGTATTTAGAGCTTTTTATGCATTTTAATTATATGTCTGTAAGAAAAGTGAAATATATTAACCTGTGTATAACAGTAGCAGATTAAAGAAAAAAGCAGGTAGGAGCAAGTAGTTAAATTTTCATAGGATCAATAGGACTTTGTCAAATAAGTTACAGGATCTTCCAAAGAAAGAGAATGTAAGAATTCCCAAGAATATTCAAGGTATATTGTGGAAGCAGAAAGTACCTAGTAAGGATATGTACTGAAAATATGAAGGGAGGATTTTACATAATAAAATTGAAAAATTAAGCTAAGTTTAAATATCCAAGTCATAGGCTGTTGTTTGGAAATGTGACAGATATTACATGTTTCCACTTATATGAAGCATCTCAGTTAGTTAAATTCATAATAGAATGGTGGTTATGAGGAGTGAAAGGAGTGGAGAAAGAGAACTAATTTTTTTTCAGTTTTTTGAGACTGGGTCTCACTGTGTAGTCCAGGCTGACCTTGAATTGATGGCAATCCTCCTAACTCAGTCTCCCTAGTGCTGGGATTACAGGTGGCCACCACCACATCTGGCCAAATGGAAGTAATTTAATGGGTATTAAGTTTCCAATTTTCAAAATTTGTGGAGAACCGATTCATAAAAACAGAAATATACCTAATGTTAGTGATTTGGGCACTAACAAACTGTTCTGATGATACATTTTATTATGTATTTTTGCCATAATTTAAAAAATCAGAATGCAAAGTTGGCTATCACCATTTATATATTGTAGATGGCAGTGGTTTTATGGGCTACTGAGCTTATATATAATCAAACATCAAATTACTTTCCTTGTTCTGGGTTAAATCATAAACTAGGCAAAATATTTCTTGGTCTCACTTTTCTAGTTGTCTAATTCAGTATAATTTTAGTTCCTAGGAAAGATGTCCAATACAGGTTTAAGTCTTATTAGGATAAGAAGAAAAGGTAAGTGCTTAGTGCTGTATGATGATCTGGGGTTTGTGTGTACTAGGCACATTTCTGTTTTAAGAGTGTGATTGCAAATGACAGCATCACTTGTACCATTACAAAATTTTCTTGGATCCAGTCTTTAGATGCAGCGGGTCCAAGGGTTTGGTTCAGAAAAGACTATTACAAAATGGTTAGTACCTTATGGTGCATAAATTACAAATAACTATGATAATTTTAAAAGGTTTCATGAGTGTATGTGCATATACACATAGCTATTTCTCTAAATACCTGTACTTGAATATATGTGCTCTCAACACACACATCCACACAGAAAGTATTCATAATTTTATCTCAGTAAATCAGGTGTGGGATTTCTATAGCCTTCATATTTACATATGTATATATTTTAGATTGAACTCCAAATGCGTTTTTTTAAAAACCAATATTGGCATTTGTGTAACTGACATTTAATAGACAATAGCTTATGACTTTCACATTAGCCTTGCTATATCCACACACAAAGGTACATAAACACCACTTCCAAATCACTGATAGGAACTAATTAGATATATGAAAAACATGATTATTTCAGATTAGCAGCACACAATAAAAATAAATGTAGTTATAGCCGGGCGTGGTGGCGCACGCCTTTAATCCCAGCACTCGGGAGGCTTAGGTAGGCGGAGCGTTGTGAGTTCGAGGCTGGCTTGGGCTACAGCGCGAGCGCAAGGCCGGCCTGAGCTACATAGTGCGACCGTGCCTCAAAAAACCAGGGCCGGGAGTTTGGCTCAGTGGCTTAAGTGCCTGCCCTGGCAGGCGCGAGGTTATGAGTTCAATCCCCGGTTCCGCAAAAAAAATAAAATAAAATAAAATAAAAAAAAATGTAGTTAATTAAGTAATCTACTAATTCACTCATAAGTTCAGACCTTTGACACTAGCTAAATTTATCAAATGTGAGTGATTTTCTTGGTTACTGATATTGATGAATACGTGTTTTCTTCCTGCTGAATGATTGTCTTCATACTTAAAATGGCTTCGTTAGACTAGATGATTTGAGTAGAATAAGTCTTGTATAATTCAGCTGAACTTCAAGAGAACTGGCCACTACATTGTAGTGGCAATACATGAGTGCCTTCTTACTTTTATTTAAGATCTGTTTTACTGAAATACTAGAATTTCCCCAAATCTTAGACAAAATAAAGTCCCAAGAGTAATTAATTTCAACTAGGCTTACGTATTTTACAGTCAAATTTTTTTTGCTTTCTTAGACATGTCCTTACCTGGATCCTTCCAAAACAAGGATTGTTGCAAACATGCAAGGGCACTAGCCATTTTCACACTCATCATTATTAAATTAAACACTGAAAAATACATGGCAGGCCAAGCATTGTGGTATATGCCTATGATCTCAGCACTTTGGGAAGCTGAGACAGAATGATCACAGGTTTGAACCCAGCCTGGGTAACTCAGTGGTCTATCAAAACCCTATAAAAGGATATGTTAAGATCTACTTTGGAAGAAATGCAAGATCTGAGAGTGATGGGTTCTAGGTTAATAATGCAGGTAAAGGTAATATTGCCAAAGACAGCAGAAATAGCAATTAGACACAATATATATGTAAATAAATCAGACACACAAGTTTACATGTTTCATAGTTTCTCTATGTGAAAAATACAAGACATAAATGAGGAACAGAATGAAAGATTGGTTACAGGAAATAGGGAGATGTATCTATTAAAAAAGGAAAGGGGACCAAGAGCTGGAGGGAAGGAAAAGGGATGAAAAAACTCGTAAGTTATGGACAGGTACTGACTGCCCATGAGGGAATTTAATGACTATGTACTGAAAACATACGTTGATAAATGTGAACATTAAAAAGTAGTAATAAAGACTCTAAGAGCATCAAGTACTCATCTGAGCTGGGACATTAAATAAATTTATAGTATCCCCACATAAGTGACTATAATCTATAATTAAAAATTTGAAAGAAATTAAAGGATGGGAGACTTGATTTCATCCAGTGATCTCAGTACTTTATATTTGGGGTGTTAGGACTACTTAACATAATGATTCTTTTAATATTTAGCCACTTTGTGGAAACAGTGAAAACAGTGCCATCAGATTTATTTTAAAAATTCCTAAATCCAGACTCTGTATTTTAACTTGTCTTATTTAGTTGCTTCCCAGTTTAATTGCATTAGTCCATCTTATGCTGCTATAAAAAATACCTGAGATGGGGTAATTTATGAAGAATGAAAATATAATTCTCACCATTCTGGAGACCAACAAATGAAAGATCAAATGCCAGGCAAGTGATCATCTGGAGAGGCTCTGATCTCTGTTTCTGAACTGGCACAATAGTGCTGCATTTTCCTATGGTGGAAGGCCTAAAGGCAACTGTAAATGCAATTATGCATTTTTACAAGGTCATGTAATCACATGTGTGAGGGCAGAGCTATCAGAGATTCAGTTATCTCCAAAAGGGAGATCTCTGCATTATTACGCTAGAGAGTAAATTTGAACGTGAATTTTGGGGAGACAGAAAATTCAAACTATAGTAGAAATCTACCCTCATACACCACACGCATCACAGGTTCTCATTGGAATACAGCCCAAATTGTATGAAAAGGCACAGTGGAGTTCCAAACTAGAGCTTAACTTTTTCTGTGTTGTACTCTTCAGTGGGAGTATTTTTTCCCTAATAGACTTAAGATCTCTGAACACACTCTGCAATTTTCTACCATATCAAATATGTTCCTACTCTATTCCCTAATGCAATCCCAAATTTACTTTTCCATTACCCAAGTCATACTTTCTTTTTAATTCTACCCAAAACTGCACTTTCTAAATTTCCAAAGGTCATTCAATTTAGAACTCTTTTTCACTGTAAGTGTTCTCCTGAGCCTGTGGCACTTATAGTCTATCTTGAAGTATAAATTTTGTATCACTCAAGATATGTTTTTAAAAGTTTTCTAAGGCATGGAGGTTATTGGAGGACCAGTATTATCAATTGTAGCTAGGAAGTATACATTTTTTCATCTATCAAAAAAAACACAACAGGCAAAATACAAATTAATTTTCCCGAGCTTCTAAATGCTTATAAATTCAGCCTTTTTTGCACAGCTAAAATTTTTGCATTTTATGCAAATTAAAGATCTCATCATATCCTAGCATTAAGGGTAATATTTGACAGTGTTTGGAAAATGTTTTAAGCAGAAAAACCATGACTATTTGTATGATCTTTACTAAAAATCTTTGTAAAAGTTGAAACTATCAAGTGGCTTTCACCAAAAGGCACTCTGTTTTTAGACTACTCATAAGAAAAAAACTGCCTTTACATTTCAATTTTAACATGAATGCAAACTATATTAAGTGAGTTGGACCAAAGAAATTTAAATCCAGATGAGTAAACATCACTGATGACTCAAATTGATTACCAAGAATTGTAAAGCATGATTCAACTATAAAAATCATACATAAAAATAGAAAAATAAGCCATACATCACAAAAAGAGTTACATTAATGAATGACCCTGAATCTGAATCTCACATTTTATGCAAAAAAAGAAACTCAAAATGAATCACTGACTTAAATGAAAAATATAAAAGTATAAAACTTTTAGGAGAAAAGTAAGAGAGTATTACCATGATCTAGAACATGCCAAGTGTTAAACATGACAACAAAATACCTAATTTATAATCACAAATCCATAAACTGTGTTTTGATATTTAGGAAAAAAACTTTTCTTTGCAAAAGAGTTAATTTAGAGGATGAAGAATGAGTCATAGGAAATATTTGTATGTTTTATATCCAACCAAGATTAGTATCTGGAATATGTAAACAATTCTAGAAAGAGTAATAAAAAAAAAAACAATTTAAAAATGGCAAAAAACAACCCATTAAAAGGAATTTTGCTGAAAATAATATAGAAATGTAAAAAACCACATTAAATACCACTAATCATTTGGGAAAAACAAATGAAAACTACAGTGAGAGAACACCATGAAGCCATGCAACTAATAACATGAAAAACAATGACAAGGTCAAAAGCTGATGAGATGAATAAACATCCTTGATAACTCTAGAGAGAATGTAAATCGTACAGCCTCTCCTGGAAATAGTTTTCCAATTTCTTAAAGAACAAAATATGCAACTAACTTGTGATCTACCAGTTGGAATCCAGAGCATTTATAATAGGGACCCAAGATTTATATTCACATAAAAACCTATAAACTTAATAGCTGTCATTGCAAATAATGTAAATACTTGGTAATGAGTACTGGATAAACAAACTATAGTACATTCATGCATTAGACTATTATTCAGCAGAAAAGAAGAACAAGATGAATACATCTCCAGAGAATTTTGCTGAATGAAAAATGCCAATCCCCAAAGGTTACATACTTTTAGTTTTCTATTTAAATAACTTTCCTGAACTGATGAAATTATAAATTTCAAGAAGAGATTATTGATACAGCAGGTTAATATAAGGCAGAAGATGGAAGTGAGTTTGGATACAACAGGAAAATACAAAGTATTCTGCAGAGATGGAAATATTCTGTTTTTTAATTTGACTAATATCAATATAATGACTGGTTTATGGTTTCTTATATTTACAAAACATCATTGGGAGAAATGAGGTATAGAGTATAGAGAATCTCTAATCTTTCTTAATCTTCATGTGAATACATGATAATCTCAAAATAAATTTTAATTCAGATACAATAACCATTTTTACTTTTAAATTGAAGTCTATTGTTTATAAAATTCACAATACTAAAATTTAAAATTTCAAAATAACACATTATAAAATATTAGCCTATAGTATGTTCTTGACTTCAGCAATTGTTATAAGTATGTATAACTCTTTCTGATAATCATTATTGTCCAATCCCCATATTCTTTCTGGTTAACAACTCTTTGCCTTTCAGAACTCACCCTTAAAATATTCTGCATAGTTCTGGAGAGACCAACAATCATGTTAGTTTCTGAGTCTCTGCCACATTATACTTATGGCCTTAGCACATGGAGATATTCTAGTTTTGTTTAATCAAATTACTTCTTTTGGGAAATTAAAATTTGATAAAAATGTAAAAATTTAGAGAATATTGGACATACAGTAGTTAATAATCCAAAAGGTATAGCTTCACACCTCTCAGAATTAGCATGACTCTTTGTAATGTTCTAATTATGTTTATAATATAGAAATTTTCTTTTTGTACTGGGAATCGAACTCACGACCTCACACTTACCAGGTAGGCACTGTACTGCTGAGCTGTATCACTGGCCCATAATATAGAAATTTTTACATACATTTTTCGTATTTGAATTATTCAAACTTATGATTCACCCACAATCGCCCTGGTAAACAAGAGAAAATTGTCTTGAACCAAACCATTTGGATGTCTTCTGTGCCTATATTTTGAGACAATGTATATTCATTCACTTAACTTTTATTAAGGCTTATGATATGTAATGTCCTAGCAAAGAAGCTAAAACTAAAGAAAACAGTTAACAAAGCTAAACAAGTCTTATAATTCCAGAGTTTAGGTTCTAATAGAAGATAAATAAAATAAATAAAAGAATGTATTATTCTAAAATGTAATAAAATCTGAAAATAAATATATTTGAATATGGGAAAATGAGGATAATATTGTCAGACTCTGTGTTATATTGAGCATTCTGAGAACACTTATCAAATGAGGTGATATTTAAGGGACATGGTGGACACAGATGATGCTTCAAGTATCATGGGAAAGGATTTTTCATCAAGAGAGAAAATGCCCAGGTGCTGATGTGAAAATTTGTTTAGCTGGTGGAAAAATCCAACCAAAGGTGTGGTTGTGTGGCTGGAACCAAGTAGGTAATGGAAGGATGAGGTGCCTGGAGTTGTACACCCATGTGAAAATTTGAAGGTTATTGCATAGGCATGGCTTTTAAAAAGTGAAATGGAATGCAATTAGGACATGTTAAGATATATTGGTCTCATGTCATTTATTATACTAATATTGCTATATTGCTATAATGTGGAATTCTTTCTTTATGATAATTTCAACACAAATCTTTTGGAATATCTGTGCAAGTGTCAATGAGCATAATATCTCACTCTTTTAAGTGCCTATTAAATCTTACAAGTTTGTTTGTCAACTATCAGAAAAGTTCTATTCTTCGTCATTGCTGCAGTCTTAAATCCTTCCCACTGCCTTGAAATATTTTATTACTTGAAATATGCTATAATTATGGAGACATACTCTCTACTGAAATATTAGTTGAGAACAATGATAGTTATCATATTTCTCATGGTATGAAATTCAGAGGTCATTAGTGTTTCTGCACATGGCTACTTAACAGATCTTATTAAAATGAATAAAGTCTATTGTATTATATATTGCTGTGTTTATTAATTTCCAAAATTTTCTCACAGGAAGTATCTAAATTTTGAGAAACCAGATACAGTATTTGGTTTATTTTGCTTGTTGTATATTTCCATTTTCTAGGATAGTGCATCACCCAAAATAGGATTTAAAAATGTGTGAAATGAATGAATGAATGAATATCCTAATTTTACTGATGGTAAAATTGAGTCCCTAAAATATTAAGTGATTGCTACTGGTCACATAGGTAGAAATAGTGAGACAGAATCCATGTACATCAGAATGTGAATCTGTTTTCTTTCGAAAATAAAAAAAAAATATTTATTCACTGTTTTAATAATTTGTTCAGCAAAAATTAAGTGCTTTGTACAAGCGAATATTTTGTGAGAAGACCAGATGCTTTTTTTTATTAAAAGAAACTGGAAAATAGCATATACTATAAATATATTAAAGTATTCATACATTTGTTTATTTGAAATATAATTAAATATGTACTAACATAAGTCAAAACATGTTAGTGCATAGAAAATGAAGGGCCCCAAAGCAAAAACAATTAAAATTAATTTTGCTATTTAATAGTCAAATATTCAGGAATATGGAAATGAACACACACAGTATTTGTCATCCTCAGTATAACTGTGAACTGTGTGGGAGGTAGTGGACGGACAATGACGCAGTAGCAAGAGACTGTTTACATGCAGTGCAAATTGTGCCTCCTATATTCTTGCATCACTTTAGGCCGGAAGAAGTTGGAAAAATATCTGCAACACACACTTACACATGCTAACTGATCACCAAGGCATGTGATTTACTTAGTAGCACTATACATCAGAGAGCAACTTTTTAAAATTCTAATTGGAATATATGGATGAGAAAAAAATAATTTTGGGATTGAGGAACTGATATGAATAATTCCTAAAATAAGATGCATTTTATTCAACAGTTGAAACAAGGCAAAAAGTTTGTAAAGAAACTGGTGAAAGCCCTTTAAAGAAGGAATATGAGCCACAATGAACAAATTTGAGTTAGCCAATAATAACGTACTGGGGAAGATCTGGACATTAAAAAGTAAAACAGAGTATAACCATGAGTTAACTGAGTTCATTTGTTTATACTGCTATATGCATTTATTAGTCTTTGTTAACTTGAAAAATCTTAGAATTATGAAGCAGGAGTTAGGAATATGCAACAAATTACTAAAATTTAGCCTGTAACTCTTCTGAGTTACAAAGATGAAGAAATGTTCCTGCTTGATGGTAAAAACAAATTCATGTATAATAAAAAGCAGCGAAAGTCAGCATCACTGTGAATTTAACTGAGAGCTACTCCTGGACCACTGTATTTAACAGATGATATGTGTAACTGAACACTTGCAGTGTGTACTATTGGAGTGTTTAATTATGTCACAGAGCAAAAATACAATGCGAAACATTATGTATTTTATAGTTGTAGAAGACTGATCTTTAATGGAATTTTTTGCCATTTTTAAAATCACTTACTAATAGATAAGTTTGAGGTTTCACGTGCTAGCATTTTTCCTTACTTATAAAATGAGAGATGATTTGCAAAAAAAGCTTTCTATGATTTCAACTGTATTTCAATTCAGTTTATAGTAATTTATTAAATTTCATAAGAAATAAGGAGATAAAGAAAAAGATATGTATATTCTGTCTCAAAATTTTTTTATAATACATACATTTTTATGGTCCCATTCTTCTGCCTAATTGTAACATTTAACATTGCAGTTGACATTACCACATCTTTGTTGTGAAATACACTCTTCTTTTTACCATCAAGACATTATATCGTCCTGAATTTTTTCGTATCTCTTGGACTTTTTCTATTTTTAATTTTCAACTTTTCTATTAGCATTGGTCTTTATACTCCTCCACTTGATGAGAAAGTCCTACACTAATATTTGCTCCTATTCCATGGTTTAAAATCTCTCCCATGTTATAACTCCAGTACATGTTTCTATGTTCTGTTCTGAGCTCCAGATCAATATAATGTATTCTTTTGGTTGTTTGTAGCCACTTGGATGTCTCATTGGCATTTCAATATTGAATTGCATTAAATGAATCTTTTCTGGTTAAAAATTTTTTGTATTCCAGCATTCCTCATCTCCGTGAATGGTGCATTTGACCTCTACCTGTGCTCTCTTTCTTGATAACTCTGCAATCCTTATATGCTGTACTTGCATTGCTCTGTTTTGCCATTGCTGGGACAAAACCACTAACCTACAATTTAAAAGAGGAAATGATGTACTTGACTCAAGGTTTCAGAAGGTTTATCCATGGTTGGCTGGCTCCATTCCAGAGACATCATAGTGAAAAGACTTGATGGAGTAAAGCTACTCAGTTCATGGCTGCCAGGAATCAGTGTCCCAGTGCAACTGAACCCACCGCCAAATACCACACTCAACTGGGAACATCAGTATATAAATCCACTAATGGGTCTAGTGGCATGATCCAATTATCTCTCCAGGAATTTTAGTCCAGTCAAGTTGATACTTAAGATTAAGTGGTACAACTCCCATGGATAAGAAATCTCTCATTTCAATCCAGCCCACTGCTACCTCTCCATGTTATCGCCCTTCTTGAAGCCATTACAATCCCTCTCATAGATGCTATCCTCAGATTTTAGTCATAGAATCTTCTTTGAAAATGCAGATATGATTGCATCATACCACACCAGCCCATTCCTTCCAACCCAAATTCTTTAGTGGTTCCCACTTGTTTTTTTTTTTTTTTTTCCGGGCACCAGGGATCGAACTCACAACCTCGTACCTGCCAGGGCAGGTGCTTAAGCCATTGAGCCGAACTCCCAGCCCTCCCATTTGTTCTTGGGAGAAGGCTGAACATCTTTAAATATCTCACAATGCCCTGAAGCATGGTCTCATCTCTGAACAACTTAGTATCTGTAACTTCCACTCCTTTTCCTGTCACTTACTGTGTTCCAAATATAACAGCTGCTTTAAGTTGCTCCAAAGTACCAAATGATTTTCTTTATCTCATTTATGACCACATTGTTACTTCATCTTAAAAGCCCTCTTTTTTTACACTACTTCCCCTGTTCATAGGCTCTTCCTATGTTGGCTTCATTTGTTCTTGATGTATCAGCCATTCCTCTGGGTGGCCTTCCCGCCTCCTAGGAATGCTGTGCCCTCTGGAGATTCTTGTCTTAACTTCTAGATCTGAAGACAGCTGTAACTGTATTTTCTGTATAAAATCTCCTTTTTATATTTATCTGCTTCTTATACAGGTTAGTCAGCTATATAAGGGCATGGCATATAGATAGATAGATAGATAGATAGATATAGATAGATAGATAGATAGATAATTCACAGCCATAAACATTTTCTGTGCTAACAAGCATTCCTGATGTTTAGCACTGTATACAAAAAGTACTCAGTTAATACTGAATCACATGACTAAATCAGAAATTAATTCAAATATGACTTAGTGCTCCTCCTACTGCTGCCTCAGCTTTGCCCTCTTTTGAAGTGTTGGCAGGAATATTTCTCTTTACAATTTATGAAACAAATCGGCAAACAGAATTCTTACTGGTTTGTTCATGCATGTGAATAGAGCTGAACTTCATATAATTAACACAAATAGTGGTATGTTTTCTTTTTGAAAAAGAATTAAAATTAAGCACACTATGATGCATTTGTATTTAATTTTGGTTTTCTTCAAATGTTTGTATGTATAATCAATGGATATATATATATATATACACATATATTTAAAATAAGTAAATTCTACTTATGAATTATCCAATTTGCTAAAAATAGTATTTTATGTAATCAAGATCAAAATCTTGCAAAGTGAAGGTTATTATTTAAGAGTCTTGTAAATGAGATGTGAAGGCCCATAGTTGCACACTATATTTAATCTCTTGAAAAAGAGCATTTTCTATTTTCATTCATATTGTCCGCGATGTCTGGAACCCAGGACAAACGTTCACAGTGGTTTCATAGCCTCTGACTCTGCTTTAAATCCTCACTGTCACACAGCTGATTCTCCAGTGTAAGTCATGATTTGTTCTATGCATCCTAATTTTTCAGGCTCATTTTCTTCCCTCGCTGTTTCTTTGTTACCTAGTAATGTATACTTTTCAATCAATTACTTTTTGTCCTAAAGTCACACTGCGTGTAGAAAAATTCAAAACTTCAAAATCAATGCTCATAAATGTTAATCAACTTTGACTCCTTCATTTTAGGATTTGGGGCACTGTATTTACCTCCTTGAAATGTGCGTAATTCTTTACATTTTCAAAGCTTCATAATGTATTTTTTAGAACAATGATTTAAATATTTTCCAGTCTATTTGTGCAGTGTCAACTAAATGTATGTCTTATAACTGAACCCAGCATAATCCTAGACTCTGTTTAGGTAGAGAATGAAAATGATGCATTTCCCTAAAGTCTAATTTAACCATGTATGAGTAAGGAAACTCTTTTGAAAATAACTCGAGATTTCCCATATGCTATTCCTCAAAGATGGAGACTCTAAGGTATAACAGCTGTTGAGCCATCTGTGAGCTGAATGAAGTTCCAGTATCAAATGCATGCCATCAATATAGAATTTAAGCCAAAAAAGTAGGATTAGGACAGTACTCAGTAGAATACTTCTACCTTCCTAAAAAAACAGGTTAATCTGCATTAAACACTCTAAAAATCATTATTTGTATAAGTTAATAACAAATTACCTAGCTATGGCACATGATGGGTACCATGAGTATAATAACAAACAATATAGAGAAGTTTCCTGCTTTTTCAGAATATTCTACGATGATGTACAATTCCTGTAAAGTGACCTGTTCTTCAGTGGGTCAGGGCCAATGTTTATGGCTGGATATTAATTTGTAATTATTTCGTGTTTTTTGACAAAGGGTTTTGTAGATGCAATTATGGGCCCTAATTATTTTTCTTTGCATTATTCAAAAAATAAAGTAACTTTGATAGACTTAGTTTACTCAGGCTAGCTCTTAAAAGTGACAGAACATAAGAGATGCCCTACTACTGAACTTAAGTAAGTAGACAGAGAAAGTGTTATATTACAGGAAATGGAAAGCAAATTCTAGGATCTGAGCACCTCAGTTTAAGCTACAAAGAAATGAGCGATGATCACAAAGAGTGATCTGGGAAGATGGCATTGTAAGCATGAATGCTTAATTCATCCTGGTAATTACCTGAGCAGAGGCTCAGCTGACCCATGTTGAAATTCCTGACCTATAAAAGCTATGAAATAATTTTTGTTTAGAGCTGTTAAATTTGTAGTGTTTTCCTATGTAGCATTGGAAAGCTAATATCGAAGGAAAGCTTACAATTTTCCCCTTAATTATTAATAAGTACATTTTTTGTTCATATGTGATTTATTTATTAATTTTAAAAAATATTAAAGCAAGTAATTTATATGTTGGGATAAAGAGATGAGGCTCTAAAAGTAAGAAGTGAAATAGTATTGGTAAAAATTGGTAACTGGTGTCTGCCTTCCACGTTTGTTTGTGACAGCACTCTTTACATCCATATGAGTATAAACTGAGAAGAGCACAATTCAGAGCACAATTAAAATGGAAAAAAAATCTGTGGAAAATATAGCATTTCGTAAGAAAATAATTTCAAGGTACATTGAACCTGAAAAATAAAAGTGTTTCTTGAGAGACCAAGTTCTTTGAGATAAAAGGTTAAAAGTCAGTAAATTAAGTAGGTTTTAACTTTGAAATCTGCATATGAGAATCCATAAAAATACATAAAATTTCTAAGAATACAGAAGAGTTGTGGGTAAAAATCTTTCCTATCATATCTGTGTGCATACTTAACCCAACATCCATTTTCCTGCTTCAGGCAAGTACAGTCCAGTGATTCACATCTTTAGATGAAACATTTATCTATTTTCTACTCTTTTTATTTTTAGTCCTTTAATATTTACTTTCACATGTCTTTCTTTGTACAGCTTTTCTCAGTTTGTACAGTGTACCAAAGTCTTTTTGAGAATCCTCTGGAAACTATTTAGGTTAATCATGATGTTTAAAGCAAAACACAAAAATATTCACATAATGTACCTATACAGTATCTCATAAAAACTATAATAATAACATAATACAAATTAGCAAAAGATGCAGATTTGAAGATACTACAGTTTATTTCATCTCAAAATATGATTTAATAGAAATTATATATAAGTTCAGAGGAATTTAGTTGTATAACTGACATGATATTTTGATGTAAGCTCAGTAATAGAATTAAACGAACAAACTATAGTCTTACAAAAATCTTTATATGATAAGACAATCAGTAGAAAAAATTGAAGCTATTTAAACTTGAAATTTATATCTGCCATTATTTTAATTTATGGTCTTAAGGAAATGCTGGAATTTTCTAGAAAAATTGAAACTTTTGTTTATGCCAAGTATTTTAAGATATAACTGGAATTTCAGTGCATTACCTGCAGGAAAATAAGTAGGTGCAACTATTCCTGAGAATAGCTCAGAAATCATTAGTCACATCAAGAAAGATTTACACCTATGCCCTGGCAGCTGAACACATATCTAAAGAAACTTACAATCAATGACCTTAAAATCATTGTGTTCAAGTATCACTTATATCAATAGGGAGTTGGTTGTAGTATAGGTGTCCAGTAGTAGCATCACAATCAACCAGCCTTGTGTAAAATTATACAGCATGGTAATGAAATCACTGAAAATCTTTTGAAAAAATACTGATGTTCTAGTCACATCCTCAGAGATTTTTATTCAGTCTGTTTGAGAATTTGGGAAAGGTTGAATATACTAGATATTTCATCCAAGATTATGTAAGAAAGTTGGAAAATTTCTGGAAGAGCTTAAAATCATACTGCTGAGTAAACGATAAGAAATTCATAGCACGATAACACTTATGTAAATCTCAAAACATATAAACATAAAATAATATTTTATGTCTTCTAAGGATACATAAAATTCAAGGATATGGGAGAAACACTTTTGAGCGAAGATGCCTGGGAATATGCAGTGTAGATAAAAGAGAATTCAGTACTTATAAATACCTGAATCTACACTGAATGGCATTGCAGCCTTGCAAAGTAATTTGATGTGAGTGCTCCAAGACTAAGAAACATAATTAACTCAATCTTCTGTGCTTAAAGTACCAACAATGACATTAACAAAGTGCAATATATAATTATTGGATGGAACTGTCTTTGGCATCCCTACTAGTTTGTACTGTACATTTCTTTCTTTCCTCTAGTTAAAATTTATTAATCTATATTTTTATCAGGTTAGAATGCTTGTTTTTGCTCTACTCACTGTCTTTTCTGCTTCAGATATTTTTTTGGTTAAGTCTTTTTAAATAGAAATTCATTAAATAAAAGGAATATTTCTAGATTCACAATTAGTACAAGAGGAATAAGAGAACAAAAGATCACTGAGAAGGAGAAAAGGTTTGTGAATAGGCAGTAAGACCATCATAAATGCTTTCCAATATTTGAAATCCCTTCATCTGTCATATAAAATGTTTGATACATTTTGTTACATGTCAGATAGATGACTTTCATTACTTGAAATTTGTAACTCAGCATAAGACAGTCATCTATTTAGAGCTGTCCAGACAGGGAAAGATCAACCATTGAACAGTGTGAGTTCACAGTCACGAGTGTGCTAAAAAACACTGGGGTGTGATAGATGTGAGTCATCTCAATATTGCTCAGTCAATACTTTTCATTTAGATTGGATAACAGTAATCACACTCATTCCACCTTCTCTCTCCTCTTATTCGAAGTTGCTAAGGAAATATATTTGTTATCTCTTTCTTTGAGACTGATAATTGTTTTAAACTTTAAATTTGTAATGCTATGGTAAGTAATGAAATAACCTGTCTACTGCACGTCTATTATTACTCTGATAATAGTATAAAATAGATACCCATTTAAGTATAAGATCATGTCCATTCCAGTAAAGGTTAAATTTGCTGCACAATGTAAATTATCAGTTTTTCCTGCAGATTCTCATTTTAGTTCTTTTTGTTTTGCTATATGTTTTCATTTCTGTTTTGGTTCTTCATTATAATTTTTTTTTTCTTTTTGCAACATCGGGGATTGAACTCGCAACCTTGCGCCTGCCAGACAGGCGCTTAAGCCACTGAGCCAAACTCCTGGCTTATTTCTGTTTTGTTATTTTGTTCATGAGTTTGATTTTAAAAATTTCATATAGGACAAATTTTTGCATAAATTAATATGAAACTTCTTTCAAAAGAAAAACTATCTACAAGATTGAATAATCAAAGACCAAAACAGTTAAATAACAATACTTATCGTCAACACATCTGAATGACTAATATAGGACCTTGTTTAAAGCATCATGGAAAATCACAGAAATTTATTAAAGCAAGACATGCACCAAAATTGTAATTAGAAGAGTGACATTTATAGTCAAATTACTCCACTACACAGTGCAGCTCTGTTACCTGGCAGGTGTGTCCTTTGGGAAAAAAAATCAGATTTTCTTATCTTTGAAATTCATTTTAATTAATAAATATTTATTGGATGATGACTATAGGATAAATCCTAAATACACAGAGCACAATCTCACGGAGCTCAAAATATTACAATGGTACTGCCTTTTTATATAAGTGTGTTCACAAAAATGGAAGAATGAAAGCAAGAAATAGCACAAGTAAACATTGTGCATTTTTTGCAGAATGAAGAGATTAATAGTAGAGGGAGTGGATAAGGAAGAAGAATTCTGAATACAACAAAAGCTACCTTAGAGCTTTGATTTCAGGATGAAGAGAGATAAGGCATGTCAAAACATTTTATATATTGTACATTTTCTTAGTCGATGGAGGAACTTTTGAATGTGCAGTATTTGCCATAGCTTGCCTTTCTTGGCCACTGCTGCCACACTTGGCTCACCTCTTAATCACTTCACATGTGAATGTGAGAAATAAAACTTTCCCTATTTTATGCCCTCATGATCAGGGTGTTAGCCTTAGCACGCTAAAGTGCAAGTTAAAGATGCATTTCTTTTCTTTTGAGCAAATAAATCAGTTTGGATACTGACTAAGCAAGACTGCAGTTAATGTAAGAAGGCAGGTGGGGTGGCACATGCCTGTAATTCCAGCACCTTGAGAGGCTAAAAGGAAACACCATAAATTCCAGCACAGCCTGAACAACTTAGCAATTCAGCCAGATCATCCTGTTTATATAAATAAATAAATAAATAAATAAATAAATAAATATTTTAGAAGAGCTGGTGATGTAGCTCAGTGTGAAGGCCTTGGGATTAATCACCAGTACCTTGAGAAAAAAAAAAAGTAAGAAAAGAATTCTGATAATTATATGTAACACAAGTAAAGAGAGAAAGTTATTATTGCCATAGAGAAAAGATTCTCTAGGAGGGATAAGACATCCAAACACTAATTGCCTAAATCAATAACATTGTTAGGATTTAAATGATTATCCCACAGTTTTTCCATTATATGTTGAGTTCACTGAGGTAGAAATATAACAGAACAAGGAAATTCTGTGTGCTGAAAGTACTAATCTTTTATAATTAATTCCAAATAGGCAATCTTGAGAATATTATAATTTGGGAAAGACAACATCTTCACTGTATTGCAGAAACGCATGATTGTGGTTGTATTGGTTCTGACAATAACTTTGGTCCTGATATGTATGGCAGCATGTTTACTACAGATATATTAACTAGGAAACTGAATATTCAGACTTTAAAGACTGCTGGAAGGTGGGTTTTTGAAGCCTTTCACATGCTGAGTGTCTTTCTGTAATGAGCTCTGAAAGATTCTTTGCTCTCCTGGAATCAAAAGTTAGAGAATCATAGCTATGACTTTCATTTTCTTAAATTTTTAGCTGTTTCTCATCATTAAGTACTTCACAACGGGCAGCAAGCCAACGTTTAGCATTTTGAGCTTGGCAGCCTGAATGAAGTTTAAATTAGAAAGAAACAGCAAAAATTGCTAGGACAGAAAAGTTACTTTATTAACCTTATAAAACATAATGCATGTACTGATCATCTCTGTATTCAGATTTCTGGTGTGCCAAACAGAAATATATTTCAGTTAAATTGCATGGAATAGCAATATCTTTTCATAAACTCTGATGATATGAACTAACTTAATATTTCTCTGCCAAAATGTAGATATGTTTTAATGATAATCTGTCTTTATTATAGACCTTTCCCTTTACACCAGCACCATAATTTGTAATCATGTATTTTATTATGCATGAATTGTTTTTGTTTTTACTAGATTGTTCTCATGATATTAAGAACTATATTTTTGTTGTTTGCTTTACACACTGTCTAGCATAGTAAAACAAAAAATTAAAAGTTGTCAGAAATTTCTGTCTAATCTTTCTCTTTTGACTAACCTACTTTTACAATATCTAACTCCAAAAGAGGGTTATTACTCTGAGCAATGTTAGAGAATAACAATATGTTCATATTTTATTCAGGTGGGGCTAAGCTATCACCTCACGCTCATTAGGCTATTATTGAGTGTTCTGGTGAAGATTTGGAGAAGCTGGAGGCCTGTTCATTGTTTTTAGGAATGGATAGCAACTTTGAAATAAAGCCTGGCAGTTCTTCAAAAGATTGAACATAAAAATTTAAGGTATGTTAAATTCAGGATTCCTCAGCTGTAAAACAATCTCACTGCAGTAGAGAATCCACCTGGGATACTTCATAGTGACTTGAGATTCTCAAGGGCAACTTTTGCTAAGAGAACTTATTTGACTGTGAAGTTCAGGCTGTGCGTGTGAGAGAAAGTGTGTGCATGTGCGTGTGCATTTTTTGATGAACAAAATCCTTTGTCTCTGATGCATGAGCCTCATGTCTTGCTACCTTATTTGTCATGGTGGCAGGCTAACTTCTAAGCTTTTAGATAGGGCAAAATTGCAGGTTTTTACAGTGTTCTATTTTTTCTTTTTGAATTCTTCAAAGGTAAATAAAAACCTGGGAAGTTTCTATATACAACATTTTTAAAAATCTCATACAGTTTTCTTATGCCAAAAATTTACTTTTTAACAACAATGTATATTATCAATATTTAAAGGTTCTTCAATACTTTTATTTAAAAAATTATACAAACTGAGTTGGACATGGATGGAGTTGAAGAAAAGAATATGCATTTCACATGCTTTCTGTGTTTACATTCAGCATTTCAGCAATAGATATTTAAAATGCAAAAGTAGTTAAATTCAAACAATGAGATATGTATTATAAGTACAGCTCTCTGAATATATAACTTCTCTATGCTGTATTTAAATCTAATTTTGTGACAGCTGTAAAAATGGTTACCTCATAGAAACAAGCAAATAAATAAAATTTATGCTATTTTCTGAAACGTGACAATGGTAAATAAAGCATTGTTTGGAATTTTAATTCAGAACATTTCCACCTCTAGTGTGGTTCCATGGAAAAGGCAATTCTTTAAAATATATTTAGAAATCACCTTTCATAATGCAACCATTTAAATTATCTTCAAACATAAGTAGGTAGGAAAAGGAGGGTTGGAACTTTACATGGAAAGTATTCATTTACAAACATCCAGGACAGAAATCATATTTCTGTCACTTCTAAGTGTACTGAAAATTGTGATGGAGTAAGTCAGATTTGTACTAAACCTAGATGGTACTAAAATACAGAAAAGAAAAGAAAGAAAGAGAAATAAGAAAAATAAATCAGCCGGCAGATATTAGCAGCAGGAAAGTTTGGCATCACTGATTCTACAATGAATATAGGGGCAGGAACAAGATGGAAGGACTTATGTAATTGTGGATAGCATGAACAACAAGGGAAGGACCCCGTAAATCAATGATGCCTTTCAAATTTCACTTGTATCACATGGTAACAGAGAACCTAAGGCAATAAACTCGACTCTCGTTTTTGAATTGACTCTGTCAAACCTCATAGTTTTCAAATGCAAGTTGTATGCTTCCATTCTTAGCACAAATTGAAACAAGTGGTGATATTTGCTTTCATTCTTTCAAAGTCATACAATGTATCCCCAAGTGGAAGGGAAACCGAAGCTCAAGAGTCTTTATAATAATCCACTTTTGGAACAGCATAAAAACTATTATGCTATAAAAATATATATAATTGGAATATATTTTGATATAAATTTAGGTGTGTATATGAGGACAAATGTATAACATTAAAAATGGGTACATGGTATTGAGGTATATGCAGCAATCTTTTTCACATTTAGAAGAAAAATTATGTGGGAAGATAAAGATGATTGTATCAAATGTCTTTTTTTTTTTTTTAATGTAGAAAGATTTTCTAAAGAGTTTCCACACATTTCACAACACCTATCTCTGAACTTGTGATAGACTACACTTGTGTGGGAAGCAGCTGAAGCTGAAAATTGATCACACATGCAGGGCTAGAGCAAAGCCAGCTCCAAGAACATGGGCTGCCCATGGTGAGCCAGGTGAACAAGTTGTTCCAGCCCCAAGAACACGAGGTGTCTGAGTCAACCTAGGCAAACAAGCAGAGGAGTTTCACCTGACATCAACCTGCCCTGTTACAATAAACACGCTACAGTTGTTGGGTGACACTTTTCTCCTACAAAGAGAGAGGGCTCCACCTGACCTCAAGTTTTTGCATTTTTACTCCTGCCTTCATTTCTTCATGGTCTTGCCCCAAGGAATTTCTCAAGAATTGTGCTGAATGTGGCATTTTTGGTGCCTGAACAGGGACCCCGGTCACAGAGTATGGGGAAATTCATCATATAGCAGGCAACAGAACACCTCTAGTTGTGTGCACAAAAGGCAGAGAAGTATATTGATATTCTCAATATTGGTTCCATCAATATCAATGTTAATCCCATCAGGCATAAGCCACAGGGCAAAGGTTCTTAAGAACAACAGATGTATATAGAAATGCTTGCTATATTAGTGATTCCCGTATTTACCTTTTCTTTGTGAACTTTGATCAAGGAGTATCTTGATGATTGTATGCCTGTTGAGATGCCCACAAAGGATTTGGCTTAGAGCACTTAAAACTAAGCCCCAAGCAGAAAAGGAATAATGGAGCAACAGTACCCCCGCTTCCCGATAGAATCTTGCTCAGTCGGACAAGGAAGAAGTGGTGGCGGGCAAAAAAGACGTTTCCCCACTAGAGTACTGTTCTGCTGTGACTTCTATTTCACAGCTACCCAAAGTAAAACCAATAACTTTAACTGATCCACAAGCAGCTACTTTCACTTTCTCAGTTCAGAAAAAGTTTGCTGTGTCACAGGCCAAGACTTCCTTCATAGAATGGAGTCATCCTTTCTTCCTCCCTTGCAATCGGTGCTAAATGAAGCCAGGGGTGTGGGAGAATCCTTTGAGGGTTTCCAATATGCCTGCCCTGTTGCCGAAGTCTAAAATCCCAATAGTGTGGGACAAGTTATTCATTTTCATGAAGCTGTAACCTTTAAGACCTTAAAAGTACTAAAACAAGCAACTACTATTAATAGTCCCACAGCCCCTTTTAATTTGGGTTTTATAGAGCTCATAGGACAACACGTTATGGCCTCAAATTACTGGAAAGGAATAGCTAAAGCACATTTAAGTCTGGGGAATTACGTATGGTGGAAGGGAAATTTTTTTGGATTGTTCGTGGATCAAGCCACTCGAGAGTTAGTTCACAACATGGTCATTACAAAAGACTGCAGAGGCTTGGATCTCAGTCCCTCCTCTAGATTTATACTAACTCCTGAAATGGGACTCCGAGCTATTGCTACTGGAGTCTATGGACCTTTGCCCCAGGGAAGTGTGGGACTCCTGCTAGACCTTAAAAGCTCTCCAGGTTTTGCCTTGTGTCATCAATGCTGATTATACGCAGGATATCAAAGTTATGGTCCAAACTGTTTAACAAATGACTGTGGCAATTTTTGTCCTTTTGGCAATCCACACTGGCTAACTTTCCTAGTGTTATTGACTGTCATTATCCTCCAGAAAAATTAATTCACTTTGCTTCCTTCATACCCTTTGTTTTCCCATCAAAAATAAGCATGGTTCCCATAGGGTGGTGTCTCTGTTTACACAGATGGGTCCTCTTCAGGCAGGGAAGGCTATGTAATGGTCTCCTCTTCCTGAATACAGGATATAGGTTTTTCTTCTACACAAAAGACTGAACTACAGGCTGTTATATGGGCTTTGAAATATCATCCATCTACTCCCACTAACCTCTTCTGATAGTTGCTTATGTTTGAGATATGGTGTACCACATTGAAACTGCCACTATACACACTGGCCAAGAAGATCTTTTTTTTATTTATTTCACACTCTCCAATCTCTTATTCAGTCATGCCATGTTCCCTATTTTGTCAGTCATCTGTGTTCTCATTCACAATTGCTGGGACCTCTCACAAGGGAGACACTGCAATAGATTTTGTGAGAAGATTGTCTGTGTATTTGTTTGTCTGTTTGTCCAGTCTGTGAACAGCTGTTTATTTGAACTCAGCAATTTTTTTTGCACTTTTGTATCATTTTGTTTGTAATTTAATTTGGCTTATAGTTTTAAAAAGCGTGCTTCCACCTGGGTTTCCAGCTGGTCAAAAACTATGCCAAAATTGGTTTTCTCATAGAAAACCAAATTTCATCAGAAATTTCTTATGGTAATTAAATACGGACACTTCAGACTTGAGGCGTTACTGGTCATGGCTCCCCTTGGTGAACAAATGAGCTGCTACCTGGGAAAAATTATATCCCAGACTTTGTTCATTAATTGGAGGCACCAGTGATCTCCATAGACTTACGGGAAACACCCCAAATAAATGTTATTAAAATATATTATTGTGATATGTTTACATTTGTCATCATAAAAGGTTAGGTTTTCTAGAGATAAGACAGTAAGATTGATTTAAAAATACTCTGATACAAAACTAAAGAAACAAAAGTTTTCATATGGCTATCATGATTGTTACCAGTCTTGTGGTATATTACATGTGTATTAATGCCTTCAGGTCTTCCAAAATGTAAAACACAGATTCTTTATGGCGACAGGCTTTTTTTTTTTCCATATTCAGACCTCTGCCTTTAACAAAAAACTTATGTGATGTATATGTTACGTATGTGCCACTATACTTCCGGGGATTGAACTCACAACCTCGCACCTGCCAGGGCAGGTGCTGAAGCCACTGAGCCAAACTCCCGGCCCTGGTTTTTTGAGGCAGGGTCGCACTATGTAGCTCAGGCCAGCCTTGTGCTCGCGTTGTAGCCCAAGCCAGCCTCGAACTCACAACGCTCCGCCTATCTCAGCCTACAGAGTGCTGGGATTAAAGGCGTGCGCCACCTATGCCACTATACTTAAATATGCCTAGACATTAAACAGGTCAGACCATCTCACAGATTTCTTCATTACATCCCATTAAAGGTCAACAAGGTAGGTAAAAGCTTCCATTTACTAGCTAGAGATACTGACTATACCAAGATGAAGGATTTAAGTGTGTTATAAAAATGTTATCATGGTTGTCATGCTACAATAATATGTATGGCGTTTGATTTCAAATTTGCTGTGTAAAACTTATAACTGTGTTCTGTTAACATTTTACAAAGATTCAACTACTAGAACATCCATCATTGGTAGAAAATACTTCTACTTTGTGTTTCAAGGTACTTGATATTCAGATAAAATTATATTATTAAACTCACTTCTCCCATTACAATATAATGTTATTAAATTCTTTTCTAAATGTCCAACAACTGAGGTTTGGAGGTCAAAAACTAGAAAGGTAGAGGGGCTAAGAAGACAGCCAATATTTTGGCTAAGGATTTCAGAGGTCAATGGAGAACTGGGACATAAGAGAACCTCTGCCGTGACATCCTGTATCTTGGTAAGTCCTCAGTCTTCTGACCAAGGAGTTTGTTGGATCAGAGAAGAAGGAGATCACCAGTGCATAAGGTGCCAGGGAGAGTCACCAGGGAAAAAAGTCTTCAAGTTTCCACAGGAAGCAGCTTGGTCAAGCAAGGGCCATGACTCATCCAGATGCCTGAGAGTGACAGGAGAAATGAGAGGTGCTATACATGGTTCCAAGGTAAATCTGAGGAGACTTAACTGACCTTGAGACAGAGCAAGAAATTAATTTTAATTAATACAGCTCTCACTTCTCTTGGTCTTGAACATCCAGAAGAAAAGTATAGCCACAAGATGTATAAAACAATGCTATAGTAATATGCCAGCTCTAAAAGAAACTCAAATCACTAACATCTTCTGACAATTTCCAGCTACATTGGTAACTGACTAGAGTTATGGGTTAATAGGCTGTATAGGATTAAATTGATGAATGCAGGAACCTGAAATCCTTGGACTGGGAATCTTTAACCTATTGAGTAAGCTCACTCAGAATGGAAAGTGTTAAAAAAGAAAAAGGTCTTCTGCAGAGTCCTTTAGACACAGCTCCTCCAACTCCAACTGACCACCCATTGCTTCCAACTACCAAATCAAAAAGAGGGAGATGTGGGTAGCGCTGACGCTGAAGATTGACCACACATGTGGGGCTAGAGCAAGGCCATCCCTGAGAACATGAGGAGCACCTGAGGCAAGCCAGGCGAACAAGTTGTTCCAATCCCAAGAAAACAAGGGACCCCAGGCAAACTAGGCATGCAAGTTGTTATGCAGAGAGATTTCACCTGACATCAAGCTGCTGCGCCTATAAATAAAAATGCTGCAGTCGTTGGGTGGCTCTTTTCTCCTACAAAGAGAGAGGGCTCCACCTGACCTCCAGTTTTTACATTTTCACTCTTACCTTCATTTCTTCACAGTCCTCCCCCTGGGAGTTTCTTGAGAGCTGTGCTGAATATGTCATGCTTCTTTTTGAATTAATAGTCAGGTGGCTTGATTTGAGCAATGATATCTAAAGCATACCTAGTGTCTTTTCTGACTTTAAAAAAAATTTTTTTTAAAAACACCCTGAAAACCAGTTGTAGTTTTGTTATTGTGCTGTTTTGTTTGTTTTGGTTTTGTTTCTCTGATCACAGCAGTATGATAACATTTTATGAAATGGGTCCTCTAATAACACTGGACCTCTGAGACTGGAAAACTTACACCCCATCTGTCTTATAGCACTGGATAAAATAACTAAGAAATCAGCTTTCAATTTATAAAGTAGTGATATTTTAGGGTCATTTGGTATTGCCACATGACATTGCGAATTCTAACTCATAATCAGACAATTTTATGTAATAAAATGAAGACTCACAATATCTTGATTTTTTTCTCAATCTTTTACTTTTTTCTCTAAAATGAAGTCATAAAATCTCAAATATCTCCATAGGAATCCCATATATCTCTCTTGAACTGAGTTATCATATGAGAATAGAAGGAGTTAACCTAAATTTAATTAAGAAAATCAGTGAAACAGACTGAAGTTTTCATTAAATGATTAAACTACTTGTCCATACTAATTTGTTCTAACAAAACAATAGAAAATATGTTTAACGGTCATTTGATTAACTCTGTGGGATATAAATTTTGATTGCATTATGGTTCAAATGTTGAAAAACAATGGTAGTGGCCTCTGTACACTACTCCTGCTAGCTGGGAAATCAAAATATGTAGAAGGAAAGCTTCATTTCTCATAAGCTATTCATAGCACTGCTGCTCAGGAAAAGCAAGTCTAAAAACTCATATATGAAAGATTAAATAAATGAGTCCAATGCTTATCTATAAATTACTACAGATGACAATTATATCTTTTTTTCTGAAACCACATATTGATTGAAGTGAATGCAGTAAATGCGTCTTAAAATTATGGGTTTAAATACTTTAAAGTGTGTCATTATGGAAAATTTGATAGTAACTCTTAAAAAGGAAATATTTGTTAACTTCAAATTTGGATGATAGTAGCATGAAAAGTAATTTTATTAAATGTTGCTTCTGTAGACATGCAGGAAAGACAAGCAGTTATTTGACATTATCATCAGTAATAAATTATTTTAAAATTCAAGCTTATTAGTACACATGCAGTGAATATCTTTAATTCATCTGAAAGGAAGGAGGGTAATAACCATAATTCAGAGTATTTGTGCATTGGAAAAAGTATGATCATTGGAAATTACGAAGGTTCTAAAATGTTACAGTGGTCTTCAGAAAATTGTCCTGATTTATTAGATTTTAATTCCTAATCTAGTGTGAATTTTGGCTGTTTTTGTAACTTCATTCCCTTTAGCTTTATTAACTGTAAGGGAAAAAATATAGGACATATTAAGTTCTCATAAAGTTCAAATGAGGTGATACTGATATAACCTTTAGAATTATGCTTAGATCATAGACTTAATAAATATGAACGTTATCATTTTTATTGTCAAAATGACAAATAGAAAGTCCTTTCAACTAAACTACTTCCTACTTTTGTATGATTTTGTATATGTGTGTGTATGTGTGTGTGTGTGTGTGTGTGTGTGTGTATGCAGACAAAGGACACAAATTTTTTACCTATCACTAATTTCTCTCCTTTGTGATTGATACTTTTACATGAACAATATATGCCATATTGCTCAAAGAACATACTTAACACCTCAAAAATAAGCAGATACTTTCAAATATGATCAATATCCTATGCAGGACTAGAGAATATGTTTCAAACTCTTTAGTCTGGGTTTCAACACTTTCTAAATAATGAAACCTATTTTATCATAGAAGTTGTTGCCTCTCTTCTACACGTTCATCTTACACATCCAAAGTTAATTTCACTTTTACCTTCTCAAGTGAGGTGTTCCTTTACCAAAACTATAAATGTCTGCGTAACTCTATGCATGATGTAGGACTCAATACATTTACTTCCTAAGTTTGAAAGGTGTTTTTTTCTATTTCCATCCATGAAAACATCTTAAAAGATTGAGGAGCATTTAGTGAAGAGAGAATAAATAAGGAAATGTCAAATTGAAATAAAGTAGAGGACCAGGACAGTGACTCAAGAAATCGTGTTATAAAACTAAATTTGTGAATTATGTAGTTGGTTTGATTATGTAAGAGCAAAATTTTAAGTGTTGACATTGTCTAAGATTAAAGAAAGAGCCTACCTTGCAAGTGCAAGGTCCTGAGTTTGATTTTCAGAACCCCTATCCCCCCAAAAAATAATGAAAGAAAGAGTAGAAGGAGAGTTTTGTAATTACAGCAGCTGGAAACAGAATAGCAGAACGGTCAAGAACATGTTACTCAAGTAAGCTCTTTGAGCAAAATCTTCTGAAACACTGTGCTATCTGTAAATTGTTCTTGCTTTCTCTGTGCCTCAGTTTCCTCATCTATGAAATAGCAATCCATTTCAATTCACTACTATTTGCATGAGTCAGAAAATTAAATGGCTTGTTACATATAGAGAGATTCAAAACCATTTCTAGCTCAAAAATGTACTCCTTAAGAGAAAGGAATAAAAAGAAGGAGGCAATAAAATTTGATAGATTATTCTCATCAATATTAATCTCCCTCTCAATAAGATAAAAGATTTCAAATACTTCTGATATTCTATAGCATATGTACTTTTTCTGGAGGATACACTTTTACACTTTATTACCATGTAATTCTTTAGGCATGCTTCGCATAAATGATAAGCTCCTTAAAAATCAACAATTGTGTAATTGTCAATGAATATTTATTAACATAATATAAATGTGAATATATTCTTTTCTTTCAATATGTAAATATGTTGCCGTATTCTTCATATCTTATTACATTTAGTTTTCAACATGTGTTTTAAAAAAATTAAGGTCAAAGCAATACAAAGCCCAATATTTTTATTGGATTTACTACTTTGTATTGTGATGGTTTGCTAGATATATAATTGCACTGAAAATGACTTCATATCAATTTTTCAGTCTTTTCTTTTAGACTAAATGCAAATACTTAGCAGTAATAGCCATTTGAAAGTGTTACAAGGAACACATTCATACAATCATTTCAGAAATGCTAAACAGTAACATAAAAATAATGTAGCTGTAAATAAAAACGAGAAACAAAAATGCTCAGGATAGACTTTTACAACTATATTCATACCAAGTTTTCTGTATTAAGTGTCTAAATAAAAACTGATTTTTTAAAAAATTAAGCATTTACTGAATGATAAAACCTAAAAGAAAAATAAGAGCATGCTTTCACATCAGTTTTTCAATGATTAATGTGAAGGCCATGTTCCAGATTCACAGACTAATGAAGTGATTTAAATTTTTTAACCATGCAAAAATTGGGTGAGAACTAAAGTTAGGAAGCTAGTCATAGTTGGCCATAGCATGAGATACATATATCTTGATTATATTTTTTGCTACGTACAAACCTTGACTTTCTTTTCTGATCTGAAGTTCTCATTTATGTATCATTAAAAAGATGTGATGAAGCCCCAAGAAGCTCTTTTTCTATATTTTGTATTGCAAAGATGGTTCTCAAATTGTTTTCTCTTACTTTGTGAGACTATGAACTGACGTTTTCCATGTTTGTCTAAGTTTTTGAATGAAAGCCAGGTTTAATGCTAATTTCAACAAGGATGTAAGAATCCAGAACCTGACTCCTATACATTAAGCTTACTCTTGCTTATACCTTATTCTCTTACCTTTTCTTAATAATTTTTTCTCATGTGCTCATGATTTATCTTGTTTTGCTGTGTGAAAAACATTTTTAACTTCTCAAAGTTAGCTATAAATACAAGTACATGCATGAACTTAATATTTTAACAGAATTTGAATAGGATAGCATCATCAGCAAATTAAGAATTAAAGAAGAGAATATTGCCTTGCAAATATGCAAGGAATAAAAGCAAGCACAAAACAAACTATAGAAAAAAGTGTTTTTTCAAGTCTCTTTCAAGATTTGAAGTATTTAGAATGTTTTACATACAAATATAAAGCAGAAAATCATTTGTGCTTTTTTGCAAGTGTGTCAGATTTGAAATCAGAAAAAGCTCAAAGAAAGTCATTATACACACATAGTTATAGTTTTTAAGATTTCAGACACATTATTCAATAGATCAAAGGTAGAGATTTCAAAATCACCTAAGTTTTAAGATTTTAAGTATTTTCTCTTCTAGTCATTATATGATAGCGAGCTTTAATTGTCAAACATCTAAAAACACATACATCCTTTAGGTGACTTCCTAAATTAATAGACAACTAGTAAAACTGCACTGGAAAGAAAGAGTTCACAATCAAACCTATACAATATCCTTCCAAAATGACTCCTCTAAAAGTTCTCACTGTATTTTCTTACTGCAAAACACAAAAGGTTTTCTTTGTCAAATGGAGTTAGTCCACTAAAATATGTGTCACATGGAATTACTCAATGTATTTGGTGGCTACCATTCTCCTTTTTCCATTCATTTATCCTAAATTATTTTTACCTCCTGTTTAGAGTGATGGCATTACAAAGAGCAGCGGAATACCAGATGGTCACTGCTGTGGTTCACTGCATTTATATCCAGCAGGAAGTTAGATGATTGCTTTTCAAGCTCCTTTTCATGCACAGAACAGTCCATTTTACTACAGGGCATTCATAAGCTGGCAATATATTTTTAGCTAAGCATGCTACATCATTTTTTCTTTAACCCATAAGTCTATATAATCATACGAATACTTTGTGTACACTGAAATAATATAATTCTTTCTTTTTTACATATTGCAGGATGTAGATTTGGTCGAAATGAGTATTGCTTAATATTTATAAACTTCTGTTTTTATTCTGAAAGCAATGTTACTAAACTATTTGTTATGACTTCTTTGATAAATGTAAATGTTCTCAAACCAACCCAGACACTGTGTTTAGAACTTTCCTTTAAAATAATTTTTAAATGAATAAACCAAGAATTCAACATGAAAGCTTCCATAGATGCATATACTGTAAAGTTACAACAAAGTAGCATAGGTAATGAAAACATAGTTGGTTCAAAAAGTCTGACTTTCATCTTTGATTTGATAAATACATTTTTTGTTAGCATTTTTCTAGGAATTCTACAGAAGAGAAGTAAAATATGCTCCTTTAATGAACAAATATCTAAACTTATACTGAAATATAATAGGATGTAATACTAAATACATAGATCGAATGATTATCTTTTTACTGTCAAAATTAATTGATTTGTTCAAAATAAGATGGATGGATAAAAAAACAATAAACTTGGCACTATAGAGTGAGCCAACAAACCTATTTGAACTGTTATATGCATGGCAGAAAAGAAAATGAATGATTTCCTAACTGGAATAAGACAAATTGCAAACACAAAATGGAGAAAGTAAATGTTGAATTTAATGTTAAGTATGCAGCCGAAATGCAGTGTGATTATTTGACAGTATTTAACAGGGGGCCTTGCTTTTCTTCTCTGAACAGAAAAAAAGAAACACAGAATGTAGACATATTGCTTGTGTAAATATATCAGTCTATCTATCAGTTTTCAAATAACCCACATCTCTATGCTATTTTCATATTCAAACATGCATTTTTATGAATGAAGAGTATGTTTTTCTATTTTAGTCATAGTGATTGAAATAGGTTATAATTATACATGTGGGAGACCATGGGTAAGATATTCTATATATGCTAATTTAATTATTCTCTTAATACTATAAACCAGGTAGGATTCTTCCTAACACTCAGATGAGAAAACTGAGGTCTAAAAAGTTAAATACCTGGGTTAATATTTTTTATCTTTTGTGAAACTAAGTTGTGAAGCTGATCAAGGTTTTAATTAATTCAGCCTGTTCTTTACAGAGTTCTTATGTACTTTTTAAAAATCTCTATTATATCAAAGCCAATGTACATGTCTAAATATCCACAGTTATTTTTATAAATACTAGTCACATCTATAAAGCAATAATTGTTAGCTATTGTATTTATGATTTTTAATTCTGAAGTTTTTGTATATTTGGAAATAAATACCAAATATTAAGCACCTTCTATATGCTAAGCATTATATAAATACTTCAATAATATTATCTCAGTTAATCTAGTCTCCCAAGCCTTTGCAATGTTTTGTGATTATTAAAAGTATTCCATTTTTGACATAAAGAACAACACATTCAGAAAAGTAGAATTAATCCATAGATCTTATGCCCTTAAAAGCATTGTGTGACCTTTGCTTTACAGTCCCGGATACTACTAAAACAATCTAATCAGCAGATATTCATTATTTTGTCACACAACGTGCTTTTCAAAACAAGATTAGGGTACATTAGAAGGTGATCAGGTGTTGACTGGGTTGTTGACTAAAAAGCCTACATTTTCTAGGCAGTGATGAAGAAGCAGCAAGTGGTCTGTGACACTTTTAAGTTTTTCCCTGTGGCCTAGTATTATTAGGATTTTTCTGGCATAGTTTGACCTGTTAATGTAACCGCTATTTGTCAGATGATTCACACTTAACTTGCTGGTGCAGTAAGAGCCATGCACAACATATTTTCTTCATTAGTGTCAAATATTACTGTTCACACCAAGAGACTAGATCCTTTCATGTAAAATGATAAATGAGAGGGATAATGAAAGCAAGACATGCCCTGAAACATTGCCCAAATAATAACATTCCAAAATTCAAAGTCAGTGCTACAATATTTTCTGAGAAATATTTGAAATAATGTGTTTGAAAATCCACTAATTCTACCTATCAGTGCCTCAATCCCCCAGAAGAATTTTTAACACATGGTTCATCACATTTTGATACTCAACAGTGCATTTGAGTTCCTTCTTTACTTTGCTATAAAACATTGTACCATTAACACGGTTCTATGATTCAGAGTATTACAGTAACACGTTTTCTTTTTTGGAAGTAGATTTAAAGAACAAGAAAAAAACTTTTTACAAGGTTTTTGTTATCAATATTTTTTTTTTAAACTGCAGAGATTAGCTCCCCAAAATGTTGAAAGTAACGTGACACTGATTACACAAACTGGTCTCTGTTTTGATCTAGCACTTAAAGTTTCACAGTAGAATATATTTTTCTGGTTGCTCGTTATGTACTCTATGAAAATTTATAAAGTATGACATTAAATTATATTTTTAATTCAGTAAAATAATTTGCAGTTTTTTTCACTTTAAACTTTCTGCTTGAATACTACTGATAATATCAATTAAAGCTTCATATTCCTGAATATCACATGCAAACATGTATAATCAAGACATTATACAGAGAATAAGTGGAAGTTTTTCTTTTGTAATGACTTCTTTGAAAGAGTTTCAAGATACTGATCATAAAAACATATAAACACAATAAATATCCTTGTAGTTGCAAAATCACTACTTCTTTGGAGAGTCTTTGAAACTTCATATGGAAAAATATCTAGTTAAAGCTGACCTTCTCTTCCTTCCTCTCATATTATTGTCTTTTGTTTCTAAGTTCAATACTGTATCTTCATTTTATATTGTCATCCAGAGTTGTTGATCAGGGTCTAGCAGGAAAATAATGTCACGTTACAACAAATAATATGCTGTGTGTGTGTGTGAGTGTGTGTGTGTGTGTGTATATTGGTCATTTATTCAACCATGATTTAGCAGAAGTTTATGTTACTTCCAGAGTAAAACTTGGAAGGCCATTTTCAACTTCATTGCTACTTTAGTTAATTGAAATTTATTTTTATTTGTCAAAAGTAAAATTCCCTAATTAGCCATTTTGACTCTTTGTACTGCCAAATATTTGGTTTCTATAACACAGGATCAGCTATGATATCTACATCACTACCATCTAAACCTCTCCCAAAAGCAAAATCATCTATCAGAACCCAACAAACTCCATTCATGTTTTACAGCATTTTGTCACTTAACTCATCACCCAAAATCTCTTTTGGATTCTTAGAACGTTACTGTTGTCTATAAAAATACACTCAAATCATCTTCAAGAAAACAACGTTACTTCCCTAACAATTTTCACTAGTTAATCCAAAGTTTATCAATTCCTAACTCAGTCTTAAATATTATATGACTGATTCCTAAATCTTAACATAGTTATTGCCTTATTAAATTGTTAAGTGTTTTTGTGTGCACTCAGGTTTAAGTTCACGTAAAACACTCTAAGTTATGTATCTCTGTTACATGTTTTATTAGTCAAAATGTCATTCTGAATGCAGAATATCATCATGGAGTTTAGAAGCTTTAGCCAAGGCTGGGGATTTAGCTCAGTGGCCTAAGTGCCTGCCTGGCAGGTGCAAGGTTGTGAGTTCAATCCCTGGTACCAAACAACAACAAAAACAAAACAGAAGCTTTAACCTAGAAACAGCATATCCATTTTACTCTGCTGACCAACTGCTGTGTTTAGTAAGGAGTGTGGGGACCACTGAGTTGGGAGGGTCTCTGTGGTCACATCAAAGCTCAGGGGAAGCAAATGTCATGGAAGTGTCTGTCCAAGGAAAGCGTGCCAAAAAGTTCAGGGCTCCAGGTATTTCTATTCTAGATTTTGGGCATAGGCATTGGACTTAGCTTTTTATAGGATGCTGCTTATCTCAGCAGCAGGCACTTAGTTCTCTTCTACAAATACTAGCAGATGGTGTTGATAAAATTTATTAAATAAACACACACACAAAAACCCTTGCACCATACCCTCTAGGTGGATGTGGCATTCATTTTTTTTTTTTTTTCTTAATTAAACAACCATTGTTAGGAGGCACCAAAGAACCTGAAAACCAAAGGTTTCATCAAGGAGAGTCCCTGTGTAAACTCCAGGGGAAGCAATGAGCAGATCATTACAGAGCTATCAGCCCCCTGCAAAGTTATAAATTAAAGAATCAGTATGCTATCAAGTGGCAAAGAGCACAAAAGAAAGACAAGGACTGAGTAGTCTCCTATCTTTGGAGCCGAAGGCAGTGACACACTTTGCAAATGTGCCAGTCTTCGATTCTTTAAGGTTTAATAAAAAATGGTTAGTGAAAGATAAATTGCACCTTAGAAAATTAGATCATGTGCTCTGTGAAGTATAACTTAGAGTCTACCCTTAGCCAGTGAATATTAGTAACACATGAGAACTACTTTTGAGGCTGCAAAGGAAAATTTGTACTTTCTACATGAATTATTGCCTCATTCAAAATGTTCTTGCTCTATATAGTTCATATTTTTAGCAATCCCCTGTGAAATTTTCTCTTAAGTGTTGTCCCTAGCTGAACTTCCATCCACTGGACTGGGAGACATTAATGCCTTCCTTATCAACTTGCTTAGCATACTTTACAGATTCACCCATGAAAGCAATTATCATACATTATTTGATTACATTACAATCTGCCCCAATGGACTCAGGTTCTTAAAGGTAGGAGTTGTTTCTTAATTACTCGTTTGATCCTCAGTGAGTGAAATACTCCTTTTTGCAAGGTAGGACTTACATATTTGAATAAGAAAATGCATCCTTAGCATTATTGCTGAGGAGAAAGAGTCAAGCTCAACCAACTGAATTTAAGTGGGCAGTATTTAAAAACACAATGAATGCCACCTTTTTGAAAGATGAAATAGCACACAGGTTAGAGTAAAAGTCAGAGGAAATAAGACTATATGGTCCTGTGAAAGAAGAGCAGGAAAGCACAGTCCACGCTTAGCAGGAGCATATAACTGCTAAATAAGGCGCAATATAGCCATGAAATAAAAGAGCAACTGTGATGCAGCAGTAGAGTATTGGTCTTAAGGTTACACTTGAAATGAGAAAAGAATAAAAAGGATGATACAGAATTTCAAAGCAAAATAAAAGGAGATGGGCACTGTTAATATATTGCACACTGTTATCTTCAAAGTAGTTGGTCAGCTTACAAGCCATAGGCATGAAAGAAAATGATCACATGGAATATGTGGTATTATCCATTTTAAATTACTCTTTGCTGACTATACACATTTTTGTGGAGTGGAGAATATGGTAATAGGTGTGAAGGAAAGTGAAATGACACCTAATGTAAAAACCTTATTATGTACTTATTTATGCTGTACATTAAACCTAAACAGTATTGTATTTTTGGTATTTCTGTCCATTTCTACACTCCATTATAGATAAAGAAGTAGTTTCCAAAATAATTCAATTTTCCCCAAGGTACTTTTCAGTAAGTGGCAGAATCTGTAGAATAAGGTCTTTTTTTTAACTCCAAGTACTATTATCTAAATTGAGATGGAGAAGAAGCCCCATAACAAAGATTAGTTTCCAGGTAATATGGAGAAAGCTTTATTGAAACCTACTCAGCTGCTTGTTGTTGGTTTTTGGTTTTTGGTTTTGTTTTGGTTTTGTTTTTTGCATTTTAAGTCCCTTGATTTTTTTTTTTTTTTTTTTTTTTTTGATAGATACGGGAAGTCGAACTCAGGACCTTACAGGCAGGTGCTGTGCCACTGAGCTATATTCGCGGCCTCCTTAAAATATTTTAACAAGTCTTTTTGAGTTAGTTTTTGATTTTTTTTAAATGGCTGCTCATTGTATGACTGAAAAACATACCATAAATGTTAACATTTTGAAAAGTTATCACAGTAAAAAACACATGGCCATTACCCCCACTCTCCTCAAATACTCTCCCTCACTTCGAGCACCAGTGTACCATTGTTCTTGCCACTTTCTGAAGCAGTTCTGGAAGTCCTCTTTTGTGTCTTTTGTTGCACTGTCATGAGTCACTGGATATCCTAAATAGTTTCACAAGGTTCACTCTTCATGGTCATTTTGTGTTGGGGACCATGAATTATAAATTGAGTCTAGGGGATGTCCAGGCTTTTCCTTGCCCTACCTGTGAGCCAGATAGAAATGCAGAAACTCCCAGGTTTTTTTGGTCACAGCTGGAAACCCTACAGCTAATGACCGCTGTAGAGCTCATAAGGCAAGAGAAGACCTGCTGGAGAAGATAAGGCATCTGGGGAAACTACTGTTTCCTTATTGCCCCCTAGCCCCAACTCTTCCTTGCCATTGTCCTTGCAAGAATGCTTTGTCCTTCTAACTAGCCCACTGCAGTCACCATAACTATTCCTGGAAACACCCTCTGTCCTTCACTTATTGTCCGTGACTCAGATGTAATGAATAAACACCAAGGTTCTGGGTGCCTCCTGGCCTTCTGTCCCCTGAGAACAACTGGTCATCCCAGACCCTTGCCAGGACCGCTGTTGTCTCTTGTTCTTTCTTCCCATCACACATGGTAACTCCAGGCAGGAGATTTGGTGATTCACTGCAGGGGTCCTCAATAACAGGCAACATAAAAAGGGCCTCTAATAATTTTAGCCTGAAAGTCAGAAGTCACACAGTTCTAGATTGCTGAATAAGATAGATGAGGGCACATTATAATATTTTTATGAGCTTTCCATTCCATTGGCTGGATTTGGCCCCAACATTCAATGTATTTTTTATCACATCTTGTGGAAACACAAAATAGGACTTCTAGAACTGCTTCAGAAAATGGCAAGAATAAAGAGAAAAGTGTATTCAAAGTTAACACGTGTATTTTGAGGGGGGCTCATGGCAATGTAATAATGTTTTTAAATTAAATTTTAATGTAATAATGTTATTAAATTTAAGCAGTTGCCATATTTTTTGATCAGTCTTGTGTGTCTTGACTGATTTACACCTAACATTCCATTTCCTATCATTATAACAAAGTCGGTGTAAAGAAAAATGCAAATTACTTTCGTGACTTTCCTGGCCTTAACAAAGTTGAACTGGAGAGACTGGCTGAAGCCTGATCCACCTGTCACACCCCGTTTACTCCTGAGAGACATTCTTCCACAGCATTCCCGTGTTTCTGCATATTTTATGAGCCTAGATTCCAACTGTCCTGCTCTTAATACCAGCCTATCATTTCAATGATGTTCCTATAGGAAATAGCGTAGGAAATGATAAATAGTGTCTTCCACAAGTGAAGAATAAGTTTGCTTATAGCCTTGGGAGTTAGAGATATTTATCACTAGATCAAAGAATAGGAATGCTTGCTACTTACTGTAAAAGTTTCAGGTTCCTAAACTCGGGCTCTATCTCGTACAATACTACTTAGTATGTCTGCAGGTATCTCACACACTTTATGTTATTTTGTAAAAATTGAGATTTGGAAATCTGGCATAAATCCTGATACTGTGGCTTTGCTACTGCTCTGAGTAATAAACTATCATTGATTTCTGACCAAAAAACCTTGAGTCTTTTATCACCATTTGTAAAATTGGCAGAGAAATTTGTCAAATTGCAAGTAGAATAAAATCTCAGACTCCAATATTTTCTGATGCTTATTAGCTAAATAATGTTGAATAATTATTTTTAAATATCTAGACTGGTACATGTTGTGAAATTTAAGGGGAATAATGCCTCTAAATTTCTTAACACGTTTTTAGTGTTCAACTAAATGATAGCTAATAGTAGTAGTAACAAAAATTACAGCAACAACAGCAGCTTTCTGTAGCAATAATATTAGCAATAGTAGTAGAAACACCAGCAACAACAACAAAAAACCCAACACTGAATATATAAGAATACATAATAGAATTTTCACTAAATGGTAAATATAGTCCATCTTATTTAATCCATATGATGAATGGAACTGGTAAACTTATGGGGTTTTTTTTGTTTTGTTTTGTTTTGTTTTTGTTTTTGGTGTTTTGTTTTTTGTTTGTTTTTTTTTTTTTGGTTTTTTTTTTGCTTCTTGATTAAATGAGATAAATGAGACTGAAATTGTTGATGATTTGTCTGAGGTAATTAGCATGCTAATTGAAAAACATGAAGTATCAATTTAATTGTATCTTATTTCCCTGGGTGATGTTCACATACATATACGGCCATGTTTGGGAGGAAGGTAATAATTTAGATGTGCAATTGGACATTACTAGTTACATTCGTAGGAGTATTATAAAACATAGGTGAAAAATAAATGAAATGAAACACATTAGGAAATAAACAGATTTGGTCAGAATTTCTGTGGGCACGATTTGTCTAAATATTTAGCTAAAGTTGAACATGTTCTATTTTCCAGGCTTTGTCCTTTGATTTTTTTGTCCTGGTTAGATTACCATAACACAAACTTTCTGGAATCTTTAAAAGAACTATTCAGTACAAGTGATGTCATAAATTCTTACACTAAATTCTCCATTAAAAACATTTAAAATAATCAGAGATCTAGTCAATGTTGCTCAATAAAAGCAAAATAATTACTCTGGTAACCTGATTAAATTTCTAAACATTAGGGACTCCATATGTTTTTCTAATATACGGATTTGTATATGTATACATTGTGTGTGTATAAACATGTGTCTAAAGGCTGAGATGTACTTCAAGCTCTTGCCAAAAGTAATATTATATTGATGAGAACTTAGAATTTTTTTATTGCTGACATTCAGTATGTGACATATATATGTGTATGTGTGTGTAGATATATATATATATATATGCATATTTATTTCAAATTCTGCAGGAGGAGCAAACAGTAAATGCTTCTCATATTGGATAATTATAATTCTTGTAATGCGTTTTCATTATATCAAGCAAATTTTCAACCTATGAAAATGCAGTTTGTTTTGTTTTGCTTTGTTTTTACCTCTACAGATGGGAACAGGAAAATCCCATGAGGCTGTATTAACAGAATTGGCTATGCAGGTGAGCTGAGGGTGGCCATCGAGGATATATCCAGTTACACAGCTGTAGCGAATTTTGTCCCCAACATCAAACCTTGTACCGTATAATACACCTTTGGGCGGAACTCCAGGGTTTCCACAAGAGCTACTCTGCAATTCTATAGAAGAGACAAAAAGAGAAAGAGAGAAAAAAAACACACTTGAATGTTTTAAATTTATAGTATTATATATACATGTCGGTATCATTTTTCCTTTAAAAGAAGAGTCCCAGAAAAAGAAATAAGTTCTATTTCAATACATGTAACAGAGTAACATAGAACAACTAGTAGTCAGTACTTTTATAGGACTTTTAAAAATTACATGCTCATAACTTAGTAATAAGAAAATCCATTTTCATTTATGTGATCCTCAGTACTTTGGTCAAGTACATAACCCTAAACCATAAGTATTTGTACAGAACAAATACATATCTAAAGGGAAGGATTTTTGTTTAAGTGACAATAATATAGTGCAATATACCTTTGCTTTTTAATTTAAAGAGTACAGACATGTATTATAGCTTTATTATTAGTTTAACCTTGAATGCTTAAGTCATAGAGTGACATTTTAACCAGATCAATATGATGATGTCTGCAAAATCCTTGGTCAAAATATTTTATGCACTGCTTTTGCACTTTATCAGTTGATTAAAAGTGAACCAGTATACAAATATAAGAGGCTTTAAAATTTTTTCATTATATAAAAGACGTTTTAACTTTTAAAATAGGAGAAAATATATAAAAATAGTAGAATTTACAGAATAATGAAGTTAGGAATGAATTATTCTTCCTTTTCCCAATTTTTCCATTATATTACCTTTATACAATAAATGATAATCACTACATCAATAGATTAATGGCAAAAGGTACTATTTCATTTGGAGTAAAATTGGTAGCTTAGTTAATATTATTTTACAATTTATTAATTTCTTTTGAGAAGTTTGAGTATAATTTCATAGGTAATATTAAGTAGGTAATATTAAGGTAACTAAATAGGAGCATTTATTGTTTCTGTAAAATAAGAAGGTAAAAATGACATTGCAATGCAATATGAAAATTTTCAATTTTCTCTTTGGATTTATTACACTTATGTAGTTGGTAAGTTTCATGAAATATCATAAATATGTTAAAAAATTGTAAGCTACAGTAATATTGAAAATATCAATGCAAAAATAAAGTAAAGATATTAAAATACAAAGTGATTCATAATATGTAGGAAGGAGTTCACAAAAAACAATGGATAATTAGGCATAAAAATGGCATATGCAGTTCAAATTTTTATCTTTATCCTTAATGAGTTTATAGTAATCTGGAACATACTTTAGAAGTTTAACATTAATTTTGCTTATAAGCTTCCCAATTTTAGTGAAAGAAAAATCTTCAGTGATTGATTTAAGAACACAAGTTAATAACAGGACATCTGTGGAAACTGTATATGTATTTTAGAGATACAATATTTACTTTGAGCATGAAACCACATATTTTAGAGTTCTAAAGCCTATGAAAGTAAAAAACTTGACTAACATTTGCTGTATGTTGATGGTTTCTATAAATATTAGAAAATTACCTTAGTAATACATCATAAACTAATATTTGAAAAGCATTTAAAATGTCAGTAACCAAGGTCATTTTAATGTTTCACCTTACTTTTCTCCAAGATAAATGATGTATGGGTATTTCCAGTAACATTTTAAATAAATGTATCATATGTGAAGTTTGAGCACCTTCTTTTAAAAATCCATTAATTTAAACGGTAGTTTGTCTTAAAATACTTCATTGTTTGCAAAATGCATATGATTAATAGATGAGATGTTTGCTGCACTAGATGATAAGGTTAATAAGTTTTGATAAAATGAATAAGAACTCAACCCTTTGAATATAGTAATAACAAAGGAAATACTTTTAATGAAACTAGCACTTTTGGCCTTATAATCAAATCCCTCCTCTCCCTTTCACTCTCTAAAAATAATTAAGGTCAAGACTTCAATTATCATAAAGTTATATATCTCAGAGAAAGTCGTTTCCAAGTTATTTCACAGGAAGTACTTAGGTTTGGGAAATAAAAGGATAGAGAAGAAAATGTTAGTTATACTCGGATTCAGCATTGGTTTAAATGAACAAACAAAGCTACCAAGAATGAAATAGTACTTAAAGCAAAAATGGAAAACACATCCACTGAAGCATGAATGCAAAGTAATATTGGATGGAATCTAAATAGATGACCTCATCTCCTGCCTTTATGGCTAAATTTTTTCCATACACTGTTGAAAAAAAATACTTAGGCTGTTTCGCAGTAAATTAGAAAGAGGATAATTCTCAAACAAGTCTGATCCTCACCTTCAGGAATTTCTTTTGTTGCTTGGCAATATTTATTACTTTCATAAATAATAACATCTACTCATTATCTTCTGCCAACTGAGTAACTCACGAAGAAAATTCAGATACGTAACATTCAGGTTTGCTACATTGTAATTCTCTAACCACTGCCCATGAATTCTAATCTTTCTCAATTTGGGACTTCTCTCTACACTGTCATTATAAGTTGCAGAGCCAAGGAATATATGTTATTACCTGAAGAATTATATAATCTACTATCAAATCTATTCTGATTTAATGTCACTTCTCAGTCTTGATATTTTAAAAATAGTGCTGCAAACTGAGCTTTTGAATTAAATTAACTTTTAATTTGCAACAGTTTCAGAAATAACTAGGTTACACTAATTTTGTAAATTGTTGAGAGTTTGACTATCAGAAATAAAATATCTGACCACCTTCAGTATGGGAAAATAAAACATTAATGATTAATATATGCTTCAGGTATTTATAACAAGTCTATATATTATAAAATCACTGTTAAGGAAAAGAGATTTAAGTGATAAGATGAATGTTTATGTAACTTACCGAATTTATATGCAAGATTGGTACTTCTTGCTACTACCTCAGTTTGTTTCCAATGTAAATTACATCTAAGAGTTGTTGAATAGACAGTAGTTATCACTCCTTTGACCAGAAAATAACTTTTGAATATTGATCTAAAGCTTTATGTGACTCAAATAAAACAAAAACAGAACCAGAAAAATTCTTATCTCCAAGTCCATCATGGAAATATTACACTGGGACACGAGCACAGGAGGGAGCACTTTAAATTTATTTCGACTATAGAGCTAAATGAGTACTAATCAATTGTTTTTAAAGTGAAATAAACAAAACTTTCCATGTACTGCAGACTCATTGGGATTCTGTTCTTGGAATCTGTGTCATGAGGTCATGTTTGTGAATAAAACAGAAGCACTTCAGTCAGCAGTTTGGCAAATTGAAAAGATCACTGAAAAAGGAATCTGAAGACATGTCACTGGCTGTCGTGGGTGCTCGCTTTTAATAAAACTCGAAAACAAAACTACAGCACGAAGTTATAGGAAAAAGGCTTTGATTAGACAGTTAGAGGGAAGACAAGGAAGGGCTCAGGTAGGTAGCTGGAGGGGGCACACTCTGCTGCAGGGCTGAGCCTGATCCATGGCACAGGCAAGGGGCCAGTTGTTAAGGACTGGGTGGTGAGCTGAGGTCGGGTGATTGGTTCTCAGTTATGAGATCTTTATTCCTAAGGGATGGTTCTATCCCCAGGAAAACATAGTCTCTGCCCGTGGTGGTTTCCTGTGGGGCTCTGCCTTTCCTGGAATCCTCTTGATCACGTTTGGACAATGGCTGGAGACTTGTGGGTGTAGCTGATGTCCCTGTAACCACTCAACTTGGTGTCCTCATTCCTGAAGAGGGGTGAGAGCCCATAAATTCATAGCTCCTCAACCCTGTCTGGCCGGATCCTAGACCGATACTCCCTAATGGTTAGCATGCAGCCATGCAGAACTGAGGAGAGACTTGACCCTAGATTTAGACTACAAACAGATACTAAAAGAGAGCCAACTATTAGTCTCTTAGTTCATCAAAAAGAATGGTTTGTGCTTTCATTATTTGATTGTTTGATCATTTATTATGACTATATCTTGTTAACTGAACAACTACTTTGAAGATAACAATACTCAATATGTTAACCAGTGTTAATCTCCTATTATTTTGTTTTGAATTTCTGTATCATTATTTTTTATTCTTTTTTTCATTTTAAAATAAAAAGGAAGGAAGGAAGGAAAAAAGGGAGAGAGAGAGAGAGAAAGAGAGAAAGAGAAAGAGAGAAAGAGGGAAAGAGAGAGAAAGAAAGAAAGAAAGAAAGAAAGAAAGAAAGAAAGAAAGAGAAAGAAAGAAAGAAAGAAAGAAAAGAAAAGAAAAGAAAAGAAAGAAAAAGAAAAAACAAGCAAGCCAAACTTGTTCTACTTTTCTTTACCAAATGGGTGCCTGTAGGCCTAGGTAAAGAGTTATGGTTCACACCAAAACTGACGTTGAAGTTTCTGACTTTCCAAAAGAAGACAGAAATCATGTATTTAATGAGCACTAATGAAATCCCAGGATTCTGCCTCTACTCTCATCGTGTATGTCATAACTACATCACATAAAACTCAGACTGTCTCTGAAAATCTCAGAGACCGTTTATGCAAACTTCAGTACTCTGTCCATAACAGATGATTTAGTCAGATTAAGATTTATCTCTTTCAGCTAGAAAAACTCATACGTTATTTATCATTGCACCTCATAGATATTGAAATTATCAAGAAATAAGTATTTTGACAACAGAAAGCATTCTAAGTACAAAACACTTTTGATACAGAAACATAGCTTGGGGAATACTATGACAAATTTTAAATGTTGAATTGTGTTACAGAGGGAAAAGCATAGTAATATTTTTCAATATTAATTTTGAAATATACATTGTTTGGCAAGTAGCACAAGCTAATTTATTCATCAGAAGTTCTTCGGAGTTACTTTTAATGTTGCTCTGTGATATATATGGGAAACGGCAGTATCACCTCCCTTGATTTCTGAATTAACAATTTGAAAAGTTAGCCTTTGTTGCTGAGTATCAGATCTCAGTCATGCTTTGTTCTTGTCATTTAGGCATTTGTTTTCCTACATACAGATCAAAAATCAGTCACTGTAGAAGATTTTCTCCATTGTGTAATAGGGAGATGGGCAGTTAAAGTAACTTGACCAATGCCATTAATTAGTACATGATACATTTGTGGTTCAAGTCTAGAATTCCTGATGAAAAGCCTTAGATCCTTTTGCCATTGGGTATTGTTACACAGGAGAAGTATATAGTCATTCTACAAGTGTTTATTAGGCATCTGTTTATCTTCGGCAATCCTCTGAGGATACAGCTTTACAAAAGACCAAAATGGCTTTGCCCTTATGGAGTTTATAACTTGAAGGTTAAAAATATTAAGTGATTGTACAATATACATTGTAATGTGGGGAAAACGAATTGTGATAAAATATTTGAGAAAATTTAGTCTTTAGTGGGTATCTCTAATGTATTTCTTTGTGAAATGAGATATACATTGATTAAGTTAAAATTAAGATTAAAAATTAAAAAGACAGTGAACTATTATTACATTCAAAATCAGTATAAGAAACAAAGTACTCTAATAGTTATTTGGTTTGGCCATGCATTGAAGATCAGCTTTATTGTCATGTTAGGATAGAAATTAGATGGGGGAAAAATATTTCAAAAGGGTTGTTAGTGCTTCATAGAGTAAATAAATTTTGGCTAAATTTTTAGAAAGGAGAACTATCTCATTGTTAAATGTGTGGTAGTGGGATTTTATAAACCCTTCAGAAGGAAATAATTCTTTTTTTATTTTATAACAAAAAAGAATGTATCAGACATTAGAAAACATTGGCAAAAACACAAATGTTATGAATGCTATATTATTTTCAAAAGAACAATTCACAGTAAAAATGAAATCTGAAAATGACCCTGTGAAAACTACTTTTCCCTTAAAATTCTTTTTCTTTAAATATCTTAGATAACTTTTTATATACATACATAAATTTTCTTTCAGTTTGTCACACAAATGTAACACTATGACGGTTACATATGTGTGGCTTATTTAATTCACTGATAAGTATATTTTCAAGGTGCATCCATTTAAGTATGAAAGTATCTAGTTTATCATTCTTTATAGCTGAATAGTAATCCATTATATAGAAATGCCACATCTTTTTTGTCCATTCCTCAGTCGAAGGACATTTTTTTTTTTTTTTTTTTTGCGGCACCGGGGATTGAACTCACAACCTCGCGCCTACCAGGGCAGGCGCTTAAGGCACTGAGCCAAACTCCCGGCCCCGGTTTTTGAGACAGGGTCGCACTATGTAGCTCAGTCCGGTCTTACACTCGCGTTGTAGCCCAAGCCGGCCTCGAACTCACAACGCTCCGCCTACCTCAGCCTCCCGAGTGCTGGGATTAAAGGCGTGCGCCACCACGCCCGGCAGTCGAAGGACATTTAGGTTGTTTTCAAGATCTGGCTATTATGAACTGGGCAGCTATAAACATAGATACACATATATCACTGTGGTATGATGCTTTTGGTTCTTTTGGGAAGATAAGCAGAAGGGGAATAGCTGGATCAAATGGGACCTCCAATTCTAGCTTTTTGAGGAATCTCCACACTGACTTCCACAGTGATTGCACTAGTCTGCATTCCCACCAACAGTGGAGAAGGGTTTCTTTTTCTCCACAGTCCCTTTGGCATTTGTTATTGGTTGACTTCTTAATACTAGCCATTCTTTCTGAAGTGAGGTGGAATCTCAGTGCTGTTTTCATTTGCATCTCTGAAATGACCAGTGCTGTTGAACATCTTTTCATGTATTTATTTGCTGTTTGTACTTCTTCATCTGAGAAGTGTGTGTTCATCTCAGATGCCCATTTTTGGATTGGGTCTTTAAATCTTGGAGGACTGATTTTTATAAGTTCTTTATAGTAATGCTTTATCTGAGGGACAGCTGGCAAACATTTTCTCCCTCATCGTGGGTAGTCTCCTCACACTGTTGGTGGTTTCTCTTGCTGTGCAAAAGTTTTTCAGTAGGATGAGATCCCATTTGTTGATTTTTTGCAATAGTTCCTATGTGGTCTGGCTTTTATTCATAAAGTCTTTGCCTACACTGATGTCTTCAAGTGTTTTGCCTACTCTATCTTCCAGCAGATTTAATGTTTCTTTTTTAATGCTGAGATCTTTAATCCATTCAGATTTTAACTTAGTACATGGTGAAAGATATGGGTCCAGTTTTAAGCTTTGGCAAGTGAAAATTCAGTTTTTCCAACACCATTTATTAAAGAGGCTATCTTCCAATGAATGTGTTTGGTACCTTTGTCAAAGACAAGGTAGCTTAGTGTGTCTGCAGTTGTTTCTGCATCTTCTAATCTATTCCACTGATCTTTGGGTCTGTTTTTTTATTTTTATTTTTTTCCAGTGCCACACTGTTTTTATCCCAGTAGCTTTATAGTATAATTTCAGATCAGGAATTGTGATGCCCCCTGTCTTGCCTTTGTTGCCCAGATCACCTTTTCTCTTCTAGGTCTCTTCTGATTCCAGATGAATTTTAGGATTGTTATCTCTAATTTTGTGAGGTATGCTACTGGAATTTTGATTGGGATTGCATTGAATCTGTATAACAGTTTTGGAAGTATGGCCATTTTCACTATATTGATTCTTCTTACCCAAGAGCATGGGACATCTCTCCATTTTCTATTCTCTTCAATCTCCTTTTTCAGAGTACTGTAGTTTTCAGTATAGAGGACTTTTACATCTTTCATTAGATTGATTCCTAAGTATTTCGTTTTTTTTTGGATGCTATTGTAAAAGGTATGTTTCCTTGATTTCTCTTTCAGTGAGATTGTTATTTGTGTACAAGAAAGCTATTGATTTTTGAGTGTTGACTTTGTAACCTGCTACATTATTAAATCTGCTTATTAAATCTAGGAGTCTTTTGGTGGAATTTTTGGGATCTTCTAGGTAGAATATCACATCATCTGCAAATAGTGCTAGTTTAACTTCTTCTTTTCCTATCTTTATTCCTTTTAGTTCTTTCTCTTGTCTAATTGCTCTGGCTAAGGTTTCCAGGATTATGTTAAATAAGACTGGAAACAGTGAGCATTTTTGTCTTGTTCTTCATTTTAGAATGAAAGCTTTCAGTTTTTGTCCATTTAATATGATGTTGGCTGTTGATTTGTCACAGATGGCTTTTGTCAGATTGAGATGGAGACCATCTATTCCAGTTTTCTGTAGAGTTTTATCAAATAATTGTAAATTAGTGATTGAAATCCTTTCTGAATGTATGAGTGAGCAAAGGTTTAATAAACATACAACATTTGCTGTATGAGCTTACTAATTTAATTCTATTTCAGTCTTTAATGTGAAAATTTGTATTAACAATTTACAATAGTTTAATGATGTGTACATATAATTTTGATACAAGAACAGTAACTTTAAAAGGCCACTGGTATAATCACATGAAAATTTATGTAAGTCATATGCTGAGTAAGCATTTGATACATGACAAATGTTATTAGCTCAATAGACTGAAGCTCTATTATTATTATAATCAATTTTGTATTGGATATATCTAAACTAGATGTGATTGTTTTGGTCTATTAGGCACAGCATCATCGGCATCAAATTTTTATTAGATGCTAAATAATAGGTAATTCTTCATGTCTTCATAAAATCAAAATATGGTAATTTAATCATGAGTAAAATTCAAATGTTCCTAAGTCATAAATGAAACTGTAGGTCTCATCTCCACTTTTGGTAGAAAATTTTATAACCAAATTCACAAACATCTCCATAGGTGTCCTTAATTCATTTTTTTAACAGTTGATTGGTATGATATAATAAGTACCATGCCAGGCACAGTAACTAACAAGTAATATATTAAATATATTGCAGCTAACAAAATCCAGATAAGTTAAAAAAACTAAGAAGTTTAAAATATAAATTAAATCTTAATAGCATCTATAAAGCACTACAGGAGAACAAAGTTTTTGTCATGATTTCCTCAGAGAAATTCAATAAAACTCTGTCAAGCAATTTAGCAAAAGAAGAGTAGCTTATACTAATAAACCTATTAAAACAACCTTGGCTCTAAAAATAAAATCCTCAATTTGTTTGGAGCACATGATTGTTGCGAAAGGCAAGACGTCCAGCAAATTATGTAGAAGAAAACCTGACCTTGAAAATTAGAATGAAAAATCGAAAGAAAGGATAAAAGATACCATGACTACAGAATTGCATAATTATTCTGTCAAACAGATGAAGTATGATCCTGCTGAGATCAATTAACAATGCTTTAAAACACTGTAAAATTATATCTACTAAAGGAAGTAAAAATCAAGTTGTTTGTACTTCCTACAGAAAATTAATCTCAGGGTTTTATTTCCCAGATGATTAAAAATAATTTAGGAGAGCATAACATCAAACTGAAGTAAAATGGTTTGCACCTAGTACCTCTCAGCCACTTCAAAGCACTTAACAAACCTAATACCTTTTCTAACTTTTTAGTGATGCAAAATAGTCTCTATTATAGACACTGAACCATCTAATTCACACAAGATACAAATGGTACAGTTTGAGGATTCACTTGGGGATTTGGGTTTGAGTAAACATTTTGTGGTTATTGTGAATCATTTATTGCATTTCTTATGTCCCTCTGGAATTTTATTTCACCATGCATAATGAATGAAATTTATTTCTTTATACATTTCCTTGCTCAATAGGCTGAACATCTGAAGAATGGATCATCTGACTCATCTTTGTGTATCAAGAATTCATCATGCTGTGTCATGGGCAAGCAAAAAGGGATTTTTAGTTATTTTTGCTAATAAAAATATATAAAAGATGATCAGCCTACCTAGTTGTCAGAGGAAATATTTAAACACAACACAATAGATTGGAACTGGTGGTATGGAACAGAGCTATAGTTATATCAGGAATTAAATGTGTATCATGATGAAGACCACATGACGGTGGCTCCTTGCGATCTTGTTGAGTCATTTTACATAACTACACTATTCCAAGAAAATGCACTTATTTCTATCAAGCATTTCCTATCTGTGAGTATGATTCCTAAGCTTCTGGTCAGGCCATGACCTCACTGTGATGTCGTACGTGGAGCACACATGAGGCCACTTTTAACAATTGTAAGTGATCATGAAACTTCCAAGAGTTTCTAAGGACAAATGCCTTTTTTTAAATCATTACTTTAACTTAACAAAAGGGAATCCACATAAATTATTGGTGGATGTAAAAAAATGTAAAAAAAAGAAACAGCTATTCTGCCTAAAAGAAATACACATTATTAGATTGATAGGAGTGGTTGGATGGATGGTGGTTAAAATTTTAAAATGTATTTCAAGCAGTAGGAACAAAGTCTGCTGATTCAACACTTTAAAAATATTAAGATAAGTCTTCGGTCAGCTGGGTATATTTCTAAGGAAAGGATGTAAGAAGATGCAGAAAATAGTTGAATTTCAAAAACAGAAATATATGCTATCTATGTAACATCATGCTGTTAATATTGAGCATATAGGTAGGGGCCACTGGTGATACAGAAAAACATTTTAAGTCAGTTAGAAATTAATTTTCAAATACTGTGTAGAAAATTATTTGCATGGTATTTGAAAATAGATATTTACCAGTAAGTTATTTTGACTTTTGAATAAGGCAATTAATTTTTTTTCAGGTTCATATAGCTATGGCTTTTATACCTAAAAATGTGCAGTCTGTTGAGGAAGGAAATGCATAAATAAATTTTGCTACCAAAACTGAATTTATAAGAATTTTACTTTTGTTGTGTAAACTACCTACCAATGTATTAAGATAGCTGGGGGGAAATGTCATAAAATAAGAAAAAAAATTATAATGATTAAGTACCAAAGCAAATGTAACAAAAATATGGAAAGAAAGCATATTAGATGCCACACTCCCTTTAAAATGTCTAATAATGTAAAAGAACCACATCTGGAATGGGGTAGCATTTGATAGCTTGATTCAGATTAACAGCAAAATATGAAGAAACTCTTGACTCGTGACAGAATTGGGACAGTATCTCTATTAAAACCTTGGCATAAAAGTAATTTAGTTCTTTAAAAAGATGTGTTAAGCTGATCAAGAATAATTTATTGAATTATATAATCATCACATATGAGTGAGAGATGGCCCTGTATTTTAGAAATTAATCCAGCACTAAACAATTATTGAACTTGAAAGCATAAATGTCAAAGAGTTATAATGAATATGACACCATTTCTATGTTATTGGAACTTATAACTCAGTTGGAATGATAAGACATGCATAATATCACCTTCTAAAGTTCAAAAAATAAAGCTGATTTGGCAAACTGAAAGTTAAGGCAGGCAGCCAGGCGTGGTGGTGCATGCCTTTAATCCCAGCACTTGGGAGGCTGAGGTAGGTGGAGTGTTGTGAGTTCAAGGTCTGCTTGGGCTACAACGCGAGCGCAAGGCTGGCCTGAGCTACATAGTGCGACCCTGCCTCAAAAACTAGGGCTGGGAGTTTGGCTCAGTAGCTTAAGTGCCTGTCTGGCAGGCAGGCATGAGGCTGTGAGTTCGATCCCCTGTGACAAAAAAAAAAAAAAAAAAAAGAGTTAAGGCAGGCAATTATTATATACTTATACAGAAGGAAGATGGTTGTATGAAATAAGTAGGATTTTAGTTGGGGAGGAGTCAAGAGAAGACTCAACTAAATCATGTGAGTAAGACCTACACAGAGGAACATGCTTATGAATATTAGGCAGTATGCAAAAAAGATTGGCTTGAGTAGTCACCATGCATACGAAAAAGTACAAAATGAACATCAGAAAAGTGTTGGAGGGTCACACTTTGGAGAGACTTGAAATTAACTGTTTGGAGATCATTGTTGAGGTATTGCTGCTGCTGTTGCCTCAAGACCTCAAAATGAAATGGCTGAAATAAAATAGCAATTAGTTATTCATTTAAATCTAGGTCTCTCTGCTTGGAGTAGGTGAAGAGGGATGAGACTCAGGTCATCAGAGTTTTCGTGACTGTGTCTTACTTCACTGTCACAGTTTCTAGGAAATGCACACCAGGTGTTTTGGTGGTGGTGTTTGTGGTTTTTCAAGAAGGCCAACTATAGTTTCTTACCAATCAGAGACCTGGTTGAGCAGAAAATGGAGTCATAATAAATAAACCCCTATGTGACAAAGTGAAGAACATAAAATATTTCACAGCCTGAGGCCATGAAAATTAATGAATCTTGTTAGACAAACCATCTGCCCTAATGGATTCTCGTCTGCCTCAGTTGTCCTGTGTGCTGCATTTTCTCCTGAAAATCTTCCATGTCCACATTGTTTGTTTTTAGTAGAACAGATTATCTTAGAGAGTGTCCAGCTCAGCAATTGTTAATGCAGATTTGATACTTCAGATTGTGTTAGGGGTTGAACAATAAAAAGTTATGCAGATGAGTCATGGAGTTTATTTGGCTAAAACTCCCTCTGATATACTTATTAGAAATTGGAATTTGTCTAAAACTCCCTCTTGTAACTTATTATTTTTATGTACCAGAGAACACTACTCCCAAACCCCAACTTACTCTAATCTTGTCTCACATTCTCTTTTCAGTTGGTGCTAACTTGAACCTGTCTGAAAAACGTTTAACCAGGAATGCAGCATTCTTTCTTTTATTCTGACCCCAGGTTTAATTTTCATCCTTGAATTAAGAAATTTAATGAGAGATTCTGATAAACATTGTTTATTGCTCTTTTAAAGCAGCTGGTTTCTCTAACTCACAAGTTACCAGAATTCGAAAGTCTATATTCTTAACTCTTTACTTGAAAATAGCCAATTTATGCCTGATCTCTTCTCTTTGCTGGAAAACCTTGCCATGAGCAGGTGGGTGCAGACAGCATCCTTCACATGCTCTTAGTACAGGAATACCTATCCCACTCATAATACAGATGTTTTCTACTTCTGACTGAAAAGCAGTGATATATACTTTAGGATTTTATTTTTAATACCTCACTCAATGCAAATATTTCATTGCAGCCACAAATTCTTTTAAAATCTCCTTTTTAAAGTATAAAAGAATGTGATACGGTTTCTAGTGGGCTCTAGGTAGAGAACCTCTGGAATAAGAGGGAACTAGCTGCATAAAAGGACTGCTACCCTGAGGCTAACTTCTGAAATTGAGTTTAGCTAGGCTCTCTGCCCCCTCTCCCCCAGATTTTGAACAGTAGTAAGCAATTAGAAAAAAAAAATCCTGAAATGACAACTCAAGGATCAGGGAGGGAGTCCCTTCAAAAAAATGACAAATATGAGCTCTGATTCATACAGAGTTATCTGGATAATAATGGACACTACTGCAGTAAAATTGCAACACTGGTAATTAAATCAACACTCAGACCCTACAAGGACATTACTTGTACTTAAATTCCATGTTTAATTTTCACATGGATGCACATAACCGGTGGAATTTAATTCAAACTCATGACAAAAGAATCTCAAAAATGTGGTTTTGTTTGTTTTGCATTTTCAAATACAAAAAGTGAAATTAAACAATTTATTCAATCATACTGCCTTATATTTCAGTGTCTTTCCATCATATTTCAGTTTACATGTCAATTCGATCAAAACACCGCCACTTCCCACACACATACACTATCTCTCCAAGTCTACCTACATAAAAAAAGTATAATATCCCTCCTGATAATCAATATCCTCCATTATTCATTTTCTTGAGCCACTTAAGGTTCCCCCTCACATGCTTTATTTCAGTCAAATAGTCACTGCCCTCGATACTTTATGTATTCTTGTTTCACAGTTTTGCTTACACTACTGTGAAATATCTTCCATTTCTTCCTTACCTATCCAGTTTCTATCCTTCAGTATCTACTTCAGTTCCCATCTTCCCCACAAAACTTTTCCATGTTCTTTAGTTCATGGTTAAATAATTAGCTTACGATGTGCAAAAACCTTTTAATAAGATGAGATCCCAGTTGTTAATTCTTTGAAGTACTTCCTGTGCCGTTTACATTTTGTTCACGAACTCTTTGACAAAAGAAATCACCAACAGGGTGAAAAGGAAATCCACAGAATCAGAAAAAAAAATTTAGCAAACTCTCCCTCAGACAATGGACTTGTTTCTAGGACATAAGAAGAGTTGAAAAAAATCAAGCCTCTCTAATTCAAACATCAATGGGCATCTGAAATGAATACACAATTCTCTGATGAAGAAACACAAATGGCAAATAAATATATGAAAAAATGTTCAACATCACTGGTCATTTGAGAAATGCAAATTAAAAGGACACTGAGATTCCATCTCACTCCTGAAAAAACAGCTATTATCAAGAAATTGATCAATAACAAGTGCTGGCAGGACTGTGGGAAAAAGGAACCCTTCTCCACTGTTGGTGGGAGTATGGCTAGTACAACCACTGTGGAAATCAGTGTAGAAATTCCTCAGAAAACTAGGAATGGAGGTTCCATTCAATCCAACTATTCTGCTTCTGTGTATTTTCCCAGAGTAATTGAAAACATCATACCACAGCGATATACATGCACCTATGTATATAGCAGCACGATTTGTAATAGGCAAATCTTGGAAACAACCCAAATGCCTATCAACCATGAAATGGTATATACTGGAGTACTAGTAGGCTATAAAGAAGGATAAACTTGAATCTTTTGTAGGTAAATGTATGCAACTTGAGACCATATTCATAAGTGAAATAAAGACTCATGTGTGAATATCATATTGTCTCCCTAGTGTAAAAAAACTGAAAGAGTATTTGAGATCCACAATGTAAAGTAGATATTGTGAAAGTAAAAGGGAAAAAAAAACTGCTCAAAAGTAAAGAAAAATCGGAATGGAGAAAGTAGAAAACAAAGAAGGGAAGAGATTATATATGTATAAAATATATACATATACAAATATACAAGATGGATAACTCTACTATTTGTTCATCAAAAAGAATGGTTTGTGCTTTCATTGCTTAATCATTTTTTTATGCCTATATCTTGCAAACTGAACAATTACTTTGAAGACAACAGTAGTCAATGTATTAACCATTGTTAATATATTGTTTTGAAAGTCTGTATCATGCTTTTTATTCATTTTTCTTTAAAAATAGCTTAACTCAAAGTATGGGAAAGAAAGGAAAGTATGTGAAGTCTCAAATTGTTTCACAATCCCCTTGAAGAAAAAAAAAATAATTCTGAATCTCTTATAGAGGCAAAGCCCAAGACAGATTCCCTGCTGGGAACAATAATGGTGGAGAAATAAACCCTGAGTCAAAATACTTTCCAAGACGACATGGAATACAGTGAATCTTGACTATTTTATGATTCCAAATTTATGTTTAACCTTTCCTCCCTTCAGAGACAGCTCTGTAGCTTTGGAGAAAGGCTAAAAACAACTAGAAGGATTTGTTCCAGCTTTGTTTACATCTTTGCATTTGACCTTATCATTAGACAAGGAGATAGAGTATAAGTTTCATGAATGATGTCAAATAAATATGGCTTTGATTTCTATCTCTGCCAGTCAGTATTATGTGACCAATGAGGCTTTTAATACTTCAATTTCTGTTTTGGTATTGTCTTCATTACTGAGATTTATTTAGGCTGCATAAGCGAATTAATGGGAACTCACCATGACTTTTATCTCTGTTGTGAGTTTCTTAATATTACAGCATTCTAATGTTCATTTAATAGCTGCTTGTTTCACGCTGAAAAGATGGCCATTTATGCATGAACTCGTTTTCCTCAGAAAATATGTATTTATGAGCCTTGAGTTTATTGAATATGCCTGATTTCATACCATTGAAATCGCATAACATTTAACAATGGCAAAGGTTTCCCAGTGATGCATTTACGTTGTTTCAGTTCATTTATCTTCCCTGAGATCTTAACATTTAGAATGTATTTTACCCTTTTAAGCATTGATAGCCACAACTCATGCTAACTAGTTTTGTTACTGGATATGGTTCATAGTATACTACAATAAGATTTATGTCACCAAAGCTATGAAAAACTAATTGAAAGCAATTATGAAAATCATCTCTCTGTTCAATTGCTTGCTCTAGACTCTTCCTCTGTCAAACTGCATGCAGTTTTCCCTGATGTGACCTACCCAATTGCATTTCAGGCTTTATTCAATGAGCAAGCACTCTTCTGATTAAAATTAATAGGGGCTAAGCATGGATTGAGTGAGGGCTGTAGTTATTAGGATTATAATATGAATATAAGAGAGAATTAAGTATCATTGGACCTTCTTATTTTAATTAAGCACCACAACACTCTTAATCAAGCATATAATTAAATTTAAGAGGAAGTGTATTGTGTGCTAATTGCCATTGATTATTAATAATATGCTTATTTATGCATGCACACTCTAATGGCATATATCTCCAAACCATTTCAGAATGACAATAATATTCTGCATAATGAAACTATTAATGAAATGAAATCTTGCAAGAAATGTCAGATGAAAAAATAGCTCAGATCTCAGAACTCTTCTTTTTTAAAATTTCCTTTTGAAAATCAGAGCAAGTCATATAAATTACACAGAAGAACATCAAGAGCAATGTTCTGTTATTTTCCCAATAATATTTTGATTGTTGGGCTATTTTTGTATTTCGTATAAGGAATTCAAGAAATCCCAATTATAATTAATTCAATAATTATTTTAGCATTAAAAATGACATTTGTTCTTTTACTTTGCCATTATAAGTATTTAGAAAAGATTTTTATTACATGTATGAATTCATCTTTTTTTAATTAATTAGTTCATTTACTATTATGTAATAGTCTAGCCATTTGTATATTAAGCATTTAATGCATGTCACACAAGGTCTGTAGGCACTGGAGATGCAATAATGAAAAATATATGCTCCTTTCCACATGGAGCTTGTGGACTAAATTTGTCCACTGGTAGTAGACCAGGGATTCAGATACCAGGTAATAAAGAAAATATTTAACATACTATTAGGTGATAATGAATGCCGAAGAGAAATATTAAGAAATGAAGAGGAATGAAATTTGAAGCATTCTAGGAAAAATAAATGGCAACTGCAAAGACCTTGATGTTCCTGGAAGAGTAAATAAATGTCCACTTTATGTGCAGTGGAGTGGACAAGGGGGCCAATGGGAAGAAACAAGGCTTGTGAGTTAAAGCAGCGTTAGACAGAGTCTTTAAAGCCACTATAGGATGTATAATTAGCTCATTCATTTGATGTTTGCCTCTATCTCTCAAAAAGAAAAATTTTTAGACACTTATATTTGGAAATTTTGTTTTGTTTGGTTATGCTTTTCCATAGAAATTATTGCTTTAGTGAAAACAGAAAGATTTGATTTTCTTCACTGCCCCAAACTATATCTGTCTTGACATACTTGTTCCTTAATTTTGTCTGACATATTCGGTGTTAACATTATAACTATGAGACTGTCGTTAAGTGCTATCAGCAAAACTATATGTTATGGATAGTTTATGATTATTTTTCTCTTCTGAATAAGTGTGTTTTTTCTGTACTTATTATTTCCTATTTTTATTTTTTACTTATTTAATGTTGAGTAACATTTTAGTTTTAAACTCTTTGCCAAATGTCTTAATCCAGCCTCAATACAATTAGAGGCAGCAGGCCTTGAATTCCTAGAAGAAAAAGAATAGAGAAACATAATCTTCTTTATATTATTAAGTTCATGTTTTTTCTATGTTGGTAAAAACACACATTTGTTGGGAATTCTTATTAAAAACTCTAAATTGAATTCTTTCTTATATCTCACAGTAAGTTCTTCCTTTGTTATTGAGAATCTCCAGTAACTTCCTGAGAATGGGTGTTTAAAAGATAAGTAATGTATACCTTTATGGCTTCTACAACTCTCAAACCCTTTAATAGCTCTGATAGTTACAGAATTCTAACATGAAAATCATTTATGTTAGGATTTAGAAGGCTGGGCTCTGTGCTAGTGTTGATATTTTAAAAAATTATTATTGTTTATTGTTATTTCAGATTTATTTTTAGAATAAATATATATGTTTAAAATGATACAGACATTTATATCATGTTAAACAATATTTAATAATTTATTACAGAGATCAACACTGATACTAAACCTTTTCCATCAAATTCTAAAGTAAATGGCTTCCATATTAGAAACTGTATGAGTACAAATCCCTGGAATAGAACTATTTGATTTTGAGAAACCATTTTATACATTTTGTACATTTTATACATTTTACATTTTATACATATATGAGGTGCAAGATGATATTTTGATATATTTTTTATAATCTAGCATGAGTAAATCAAGCTAATAAGCATATTCATAGCCTTGATCACTTATTATTTTTTGTTGTGAGATATTTGAAATGTGTTCGTTTCCCTTGAAATGGG